>PVKP010018588.1:0-31194 GCA_004027715.1 Plecturocebus donacophilus | reverse complement strand
GGTTTCGCCATGTTGGCCAGGCTGGTCTTGAACTCCTGACCTCAGGTGATCCACCTGCCTCAGCCTCCCAAAGGGCTGAGATTACAGGCATGAGCCACCATGCCCTGCTTATTTTATCTATTTTACATAGCTCAGAAGACTGAGGTTCAGAAAAGCTAAGGAACTTGCACAACACAAAGCTAACTATTGGTGGAAATCGGATACAAATTTGAGTGCCACATTAAAATCCAAAGTCTTTTCACTACACCATATTACCCCTTGTAGTGCTCCCTATAGTGGAGGTCAAGGATGATTTGACAGGGAACTGCTATATGAACAGGGCCTGAGATAAGTAGACTTGGGATCCCACAGCCTAAAGTGTCCCACAGACATCCACACTTTCATGCAAACTAAGTGACACATAAGCTTTGCCTAAGTGACCCCAAGTTATATCATGGTGGCTCCAAATATGGTAACAAAACTCATTTAATTCATAAAGTCACTTTCTGGAGAGCTAATTAATACTCTTGCTTTCAACAAGAATGAATTAAATGCCAGGTAGTGCTTTAGGTCATTCTTTGAACAAGAATATTGATTTTTCCTCTTCTTCTAATTACACAAGTCATTGGGATAATGGGTCCATCCACCATCTGTCTGGGTAAATACAAACTGCCAAAAACCAGGGACTGAAGCTCTTAGCAGAGTGAGGAAGCTCTAGTATCAGCAGTTGGCTTGAGCCTTCTCACATAGAGCATGCCAATTAAAGGGACTAATTAGGTTCAGCTAGATCGCAGTGGGATTTATTAAAGGAAAATCTCATAAAACATTTTATCGTAGAACATGTATTTGTATAATCCAGAAGAGTGATTTAATTGGGGAATTAAAGGCCCATTGAAGTATATTCCAGAATGGAATTGTTTCTCTGAAAACTACATGGAGATCACAGTCCTGGGGCAAAAACGAAGACATGATAAGCATCCTCTGCCCTACTTTTTAATGGGCACATGGCTGCAATGAGTCATTTCTTAAGCATTCTAGCTCAGGCACATAGAGCAACTTTTATGGGGTCTTTTCTGCCATGATTAAGCCATATTGATAAATACAGATCTCAATTTGTCCTCCCAGTGTTGCAAAACCACAATATTGGGGACTGAATCCCCTAACATAATCCATGTTCAAAGTCAGCTTTGCATAAGAGTCCTGTGTATCCCCTTCCAGACTGTGAGAGAATCACAAGCTCTGACACCTAATATTAACACCAACTCATGTATGGTGTAGTGTGTGATAACCCAGAGTTTACAACTGCTCCAGCCTTCCGGTTCTTTGCATGGATCTTAAATTGTCCCAAACTTCAAACCCTGTTTGTGAGTGAGGATGGGGTCACAGTGACAGTCAAAATCCAAATTCCACTCTTTCTCTCTTCCATCTATATATGCAAATTCAACTCCTGCAAAATAACTGCAGAGTCTTTCTACGAATCCCCAGAACATATCTCACCTGTGCTCAGGAACAAAGCCAGTCAAGTAGCCTGTGAGGTCCATAGCCTTTCTCCTCTTCCCACCCACTTCTTTACGAGGAACACAGACCCAGAACTAGTGGGAACTGCATGAGGAAACAACTGAAAGAGAAGACACTACCAAGTCTTCCTTGCTGGGCCAACTTTATTCAGCTTGGCATCTTTTTCTCTTGGGGTAGAAGATTTTTAGAAAACTCCTCAGACACCCTACCTAAGCAGATAGACTTCTGTTGAGAGAGACCCTCTATGTTAGCAGATAGCTGTGCCTCCTCAGACTAGTTCAGGCTGCTATTTCTCAGGCTGGAAGTCATTTTTGTGGAGAGACAGGGAGTTGGAGGCAATCTGGGCATCCACCGGGTAAAATGTGGTAGGTGTCTACCTTGGAACGGAGCAGTCAGAAGTAGCAGCCAAGATGAGCATAGAGCAACTCAAATGAGTTTTTAAAATGTGGTGATGAGTGGTGGAAAGAAAGGATGAAACAAGATATATAACACGGGACCACGTAAGTGAATAAAAATACATGTAAACAAAACAATACACATTTTACAAGAATACATACCCAGAAGATGCATATTAAACACACACATGGTGGGGTGGAGAACGAGGAATGAAAATGGAATTAATAAATGTATGAACAGATGAATATATGTATACATACATAAAGCAAGAGTCTTGCAGAGACTTGCAGTTGATGTACCATCAACTGAAGAATATGATTACTTCAACCCTCTGCACTGAAGTTTCCACCTAAAAAAAGAAAAGACGGTTTTGTGAATGGAGTATTTGAAAGAGAGTGTAAGAGTGACCGGATGGGTAAAGCAGACAGGCTATAGCATTTGATTTTTCCCAAGGGCAAGGTCGTTTAATACATTGAAGCAAAGCTGAGTGCATTGTCAATGCTGGGGTTCGTAAACTCTGGGTTCACCTGAATCACCTGGCGGGCTTGCTAGAAGACAAATTGCTGGGTGACGGGGGTGGGCTCCAAAATCTGCATTTTTACCAAACTCCCTGGTGATAGTGACGACGCCGGGCCTGGATACTAAAGGTTTCTATTAGTCTTAAACTGGAAAACCACTCACTTAGTGGGAACTCTCCTCATAGAGTGGGGGCTTTCCTGAATCATAAATTAGGAAAAGCAAGGGAGGGAGTAAGCTTCCTTTGTAATATTTGAGTATTTTCTCTTCTTATCATAATTTTTCTATATAAGATATACAAGCATCCAGGGTAGGCCCCACCCCAGATTGCATTGGATTTAAGCAAATAAGTGTTTCTATATCTTCAAAAATAAGTAAAAATGGAAGAGTGAAAGAAATACAAAATATCCCTTTGTTACAGCAGGATTGCAGACTCTGTATATAATGATTAGAACACAAGAGCAAGAACAAGAAAAAGCAAACAGCTTAAATATGAAATAGGTTAATTTTGTTTTAACCAAGCCCAGTACTGGCAAATCAGTGAGAGAACAACTCTTCATCAAGGTAGGCCTCAATATCAAATAACATCAATAAAAACAATATCACTGACTACGTGCCTACTATGCCCCAGTCACTGTGAAGTGCTTTGCATGGATTTAGCCCTCCAGTAAGGGAGATATCCTTACTATCCCTCTTTTTTGGATGCAGAAACTAAAACTTACAGCGCTTAAGCATCTTGTCCAAGTCCACACAGCTGATAAACGAAGGAGTCAGGTTTTGAACATAAGAAATCTGAGCCCACAGCCAGTGCTGTCTGAATCACACTGATATGATTACCAGATTCTGTTCTCAGCACCTTTGAAACAGTATCTTCTCATTCTCCCGGGCCATGGCTGCAAAATTCTTTATTTTCCCTTGTGAGTGCCTCAGGGCTAAAATCTAACATCCTCTCAAAAGGTAAAGAGAACACAAAAGTATGCCTTTTTACCAAAATATATTTTCCCGGCTCTATCAGTCAAAGTCTTAGGAAAAAAACTAGTAACATGCTCCAAGGGAGAAACCAAAGAGAGTTTCACAAAAAAGAAAATACTATTCACAGATGTGTGGGCAGAGGTAAAGGAACCAATGAGGGATGGCAGAGACCCAGGCCCTAGAAACAGCAGTGTGCCTTTACCACACCCAGGCACGAGGAAGCCAGGGAAAAAACAGTGTTAGAGACCCTGGACAGAGCTGGAGCCACTAAGTAGGCCTACCAGAAAGGAAATGCAGCCTGCTGCAGGCAGGATTTCTGAGAACGTCCCAGGAGTCCAAACCCGGATCTCTACCCTTGGAGGGTGATGAAGTATCATTCTGTGATTGTGTTACGTTATATCTCACTAATGGCTTTACAAAAAAAGGTGATTATCCAAGTACACACTCAAATCACATGAGCACTTAAAAGCAAATAACATTCTCCAGTTGGTAACAGAAGAGGGAAGTGGGAGGAAATGACAGAAACATTCAAATAGTGAGAGAAGAGAAGGCCACATGGGACGGAATGCAAGCAGCTTCCAGAAACAGGGTGGAGTTTCCTTCCAGCTGACAACCAGCCAAGAAATGCAAATCTCAGTCCGACAACCACAAGAACTGCATTCTTCCAGCCTGAATGAATTTGGAAGTAGATCCTCAACTCCACGCGACCTTCCAGATAAGAATCAGCTCTGCGAACACCTTGACTTCAGGCCTCTGAGGCCCAGAACAGAGAACTCAATTGAGCCCACTAGGGCTTCTAACCTACAGAACTGTGAACTAATGAATGAATGTTGTTTTAGGCCACTAAATGTAGTCATTTGTTAGGCAGCAATAAAACACCAAGGTACAGCCAAAGAGGACACAGCTGTTGCCAGATTTAGAGACCAGTGCCAGGGAGGCAGAGAAATGGGCAAACCAAACTCTGTTTTCTCCTGCCCTCCATCCTCCTGCCAGGGTCCCCCATCGATTAGCCACTGAAGACAGTCTCCTGAGACACTTCAGCCTCACTCTGTTCTTCAATAGCTAAATTTAAAGTATCAAAAAAAGGTCCAAATCAAAAATTCGTAATTCCTCCTTTTTCTATTAAAACATTCCAGAATATCTTTTTGAAATTCAATTTAAATGCTACATTTGAGCTTTATCAACTAAGCTATTCCCATGAAAATAAGAAGAGAAAACATAAAGTATGTTAAAAATTGTATATGCTTTTAAAAATTACCAAGAATGTTCCTGACAGGAATGAAATTCAATTCTGACAAAGCATCAATAAGAACTAAATTCTCTGCTTACAATTTTACACATCAGAATGGATTAGAAGACATTTCTGTAGACTAGTTTCTGACTCCATACATTTCACACCTTGTTTCTCCCCACTGCTCACATTTTTCCTGAACCAGGCACCCTGAACAGACTCTATTACAGTACAACCTCTGACCTTGCATCATGTTTTCACAACTGCACAGCGGGTATATTATTATTCCTGGAAAGCATTCTTATACAAGAACAATTACCAATAACTCTACTTGAAAGAGACAGAACACTATGACAATGCAACAACTACACTCAGACTAAATGTATCCCCACTCAACTTCCCTCAGCTGGACCCCCAAAATGCCCATGCTTTCCGATGCCATCCAACACAGAGTAAAATATGATGGAAGAGAAGTTGATGAGGAAGGAGGCAGCACTCCTAACCAATTGCATGCAGTTTAAAATATCTTACTTTTGCAAATTTCACAAAACATAACCGTCAGAACACATTGCCAGGGACCCACAATCCCCTACTTCCTGACATGCACACCTTGGACCTTGGAAAGGGCCTACACAAATGAAGATCCCTGAAGATAGACATTCACTGGCTTCATGGTAAATCTGTCTCTGATTTTCACTGTTAACTTGATTAACCACAGCTATATTTGTTAAGGTTTCTAACTGCTATAACAAAGAAACACAAAGATTCATAATAGCTCAAAGACACTTAGAGGTTCTTCTTGCTATGGAAAGTCCAAAAGAGGCGTTCTTCCCAGATAGGTAACTCTCCTCCTAGTGGTGACTTGAAGACTCAGATTCCTTGCATCTTGTGGTTCCATCTTCAACACGTGAATTCAAAAACTGCCGTGCTCATCTGCATCACACCACAAAAGGAGATTTCTATGTAGAGTTCTAGGGACCAGACTCACAAGTGATGTGTATCACTTCCGCTTACATTTCATCACCTGGGACTCAGTCATAGGCCGGGCGCAGTTGGCTTGCGCCTGTAACACTCTTGCTCCCAACACTTTGGGAGGCAGAGGTGGGAGAATCACTTGGGTCATGAGTTCGAGACCAGCCTGGCCAACGTGGTGAAATCCTGTCTTTACTAAAAATACAAAAATTAGCCGGGTGTGGTGGCGGGCGCCTGTAACCCAACTCAGGAGGCTGAGGCAGGAGAATCGCTGGAAGCTGGGAGGCAGAGGTTGCAGTGAGCCGAGATCACACCACTGCACACCAGCCTGGATGACAAGAGTGAGACTCCATCTCAAAAAAAAAAAAAAAAAAACTCAGTCACATGGACACAACTAACTGCAAGACAGGAGCTGAGAAAGGAAACCAAGGCTTTGTAGCAGCTCAAGTCTGTAGAGGTTCCCAGTTTTTCTCCAACCTCACTCTGAAGTCCACGGTTACAAGCAGGGACAGTGGACACTTACATCGATGTTTTTCTGTGGTTGCCAGGGCAGGCACAAATTTAGGAGAGGAAAAAATAAATCCCTTTTTATTACCTCTATTCCAATGAAGCAATTGGCAAAAGCCAGCGTCATTTGTATGTGCAACCACGAGATGGCTCTTTAGGCCTTTCGATTCCCCAAGATTTTGCTCTGAGATGCTTTTCAGCCAAGCAGTATAAAAGGATTTTCCAGTCATCTGAGCAGAGATATAAATGGCCCTATTCTTCCTAGTCTCACCCAAAGAATGGGCCTGGGCCTGTCTCCACCTCGGGAAGATTGGCAACCAAGATAAAGAGAAGTCAGTGCTGTTAAGCAGGGCATGGGGAAGTCCATTGGAAGCAGAGACACTGACTCCAGAAGGCCTGGCCAGAGGCATCTCTCTGCTCAGAATGCTCAGTGGAATGTAGCCTCACAGTACCTGTTTTATCATCTGTTAAATGGAGAATATACTGCTACTTTAATTTAATACAGGTGTCCTGCTTTTCCAAGTGCCTTTACAAACACCCTCTACTTTTGTCCCCATAACGTCCCAGTGAGGTTGGCATTAGGCATTATGGGTCCCACTTTGCAGATGGGGAAACTAAGGGACTAAAATGTCAAATTACTTGCCCAATGAGATCACGAGGCAAGTTATCCTTTTCATTGTTTTGTGCTTTGCATTTTTTCACTGCCAGTGCTTTATTTTCCTCGTTCCTCACTACAGCATATGAAAGCAAGATAAGTATTGCCATAACTATCTTCATTCTATAGAGGAGAAAGAAAGCTGAAATCCAGTGAGGTTGAAGCAATCTGTTCATTTTGGCAGCATTAATGCTATAACTCTCATTTCCAGATTTCCTCATTAAAATTAGCTCTTCAGTCTTAACACCAATCACTTTTCTTGAACAAAAGGGCCAATTCTCTCTACTTATGGTCATATACAAAGTATAAATATTTAAATTCTTTTTAAATGTAGAAAAGACTTCTCTCTTCTATAGTTTCTTTAAACATGAAACTATAATTTTAGCCAATGTTAAGATCAGCTCTGTCTTTTGCATGCTTTTGTTGTACATTTTGTCAACTATGTGAATAAAGAGAATAGAAACATAAAGGCATTGACGGAGACTGAGGAGCATGCACGTAAGAGAATGTGTGGCTAGTCCTTGGCGCCTCTGTCAGAAGCATCTGGGCAGAGCAGTGACTTCCAACTGCACTCACCCCAGGCCCAGCTGTATCCGTCACATCCACGGGTCTGGGGCAGAATTAGGCTGTTTTTCAAGCCCTCACCTTGCCCCAGGAGATTCAGACACACAGGCAGGAATGAGGACAATTCAGCTCTCCAAAATAAGACCCAGCACTAGAAGTCCACGATTTGCTCTTCTGTTTGAAACTTTTCCCTTAGCCAAAGGAAGATGAAAATCTCACTCAGAGGAAATAGCAAAGTGACCTAAAAGTCAGCTACACGTATTAAACGCAGCCAGATGCAGTTAAATAAATGACAGGACTTGGATTTTCGTCAGACTCCAGATAAAATAGAAATAAATTCATAGCTAAAGGGGAGAGTTTGTTCTCCAACCATGGAATTTTCAGATCCTACTGACATTTATTAAGGCCTTGCATTTGGCAAATGCTATGCTGGAGGCTGTTTATATTTCAGTTCATCTTTACAACCACCATGTGAAAACATCAGAGATGAGAATGAACACTGATACTCAGAAATGATCATGTGACTGTCCTATCCAGTACTAGTGAGCATCAGCATTGGTTATCTCCAGGTCTTAGAAATAACAGTATCTACCAGTGCCTGGGAGCCTGCTCTATGCCTGGCCCTCCGCAGTAGCTACCTACTTGATTTCTAATTCTCACACCAACCGTGAAAAGCAGGGAATATTGTTATTCCCACTTTCCAGATGAGAAAACTGATACTTAGAAAGGTCCACTGAGTCTACCCAAATGGCATCAGTAAGAAAAGGCAGAAGTGAAATTTAAATCAGTTCAGTCTGGGCCAGTGACCACTGCAGCATGGCAATTCCAGGTCCAAGGCTGCTGTTGCAGCTGCCGCTGTTGTGTTGTTGTTCCACCACCTTTTACTGTCATTCAGCTTGCTCTCAGCAGTTGGTGTGTAGTAACCTGTCTGAACAGAGGTAAGGTCCTCCCAGCTGAACGGTGGCCCTGCTCAGAGAAAGGATAATGAAGTCATGCTGCAGCGCTTCCTGCTTCCTTATGCCATTGTGTGGACAAGAATGGCTTTTCTTACAATGTTCTGGCAGCAACCCATGACCCAGACCTGTGCCAATGTAACTCAGATTCCGTCCAAGTTCTGGGCTACTGTTCAAATGTGTCCTGAGTTTCGCTGGGCCACTTTAGCCCCTGTCATGCATTGAAATCCTGTTGTTATGGGAAAATTGATTAAGAGATCGAATTCTGAGCAGCACTCTGTACCCAGATCTCAGGGGCCCTGGTACTCACATAGCACACAGCTGACCACCCACCTTTGAGCCCTCAGAGGGAGGCCCACTGCCCTCCAGGAGAAGAACCAGACACTCCAAACACGCTGGGAAGACGCACCATTCCTGCCAGGCTGCTGCCAGTCCTTTGTGTGGGATATTGTTTTGACTTCTGGGGTAAAGGCTCGCTCTGCCATTGCTCCTTTACAAACCAGCTCATCTGAAGGGGCCAGTTAGTCACGGATTCCGAGTCATTGTGGAGGGATGGGATGTTTTCAATGCCAGTAGTTCCAGCACCTTTTCAGTCCTGAGATGAAAATCCCAAGGCATCCAGAGCTCTTCTTCATTGGATACAAAAGAGGGACCAGGAAGTTCAAGGCTCTTTTTCAGCTCTCTACTGAAGCTGCTCATAACTACCATTCAAAGAGGGTCTTTGTATAATTCTGGGGGCTTTATATATATCACCTAACACAGCCACAACCCTGTGCCATATCATTATTGCCATATGACAGAAGACGAAGTTAAAGCTCTGGTATAGTGATCTGCCCAAGGGTATATAGCTAAAAGGAAAAAGCAGCAATTAACAGTAAGCTCTGTCTGACTCTTGACACCAAAGATACCTCCAACCTTCAAACCTCTTTTCCAATGTAGCCAGGAGCCACCCACAGCAGTCACTACTAGACAGTAGGGGGCTCTTGTTTAGTAAGAAAAGTTGCCAGCTAGAGTCATAGGCAGGAACAGAAAATAAACTGTGAACACTGACAGGGCCTCCCTGAGAGTCAAGGAGCCCCATAGTCAAGGGAAAGGGTTTAAGAGAAAAAACTCATGACCCAAGTATATCACAGAAAAAGAAGTGCTGACGGTGCTGAGTCGCAGAGGCACAGATGCCAAAACCAGCCCTGACCCAGTGCTCCTAGGGCCTAGCCCCAAAGGAGGAGATCATCTTCCCACAGTGTACATGGGGCCTCTGCAGCAAATGGGAGCTGCTAGCACCAGCTGGGTGGGAACAGTTTTCAGTGGTGACTCTCAGGGCCACTACCAGCTTTATAGTGTCTTTGTGTAAATTTGTTTTCAAAAAACCTTCCCCTTCCTTGGGTGCACAGTTTGGTGACACTAAAGTAAGCAGGAGCTGGACTTTAGTTTCCACTCATCTCCTTGGCCATGCACGCTTACACAGTGATGATCTATACAATCCTCTGGTGCATGACAAACAATGATAGTAGCCGATTTTCAGACCCCAGTTCTAGACTCACTTGAATAACACAGCCAGCCTGAATCCCCTGTTTGGCCTGAATTCCCGTTTTGAAATGGATAAACCTCTAGGGTTATGGCACACTCTAGGGAGAGGGGAAGACTGTAGGGAGAGATACTAAGGCTCTATACAAAAAAGGCAGGTAGGTGTTTAAGCAGTTACATGAACATAAAAGAAACCTAGTCATTGCTGCTTCCAAGTGGTGGAGTTGTTTGCACGAGTTATACTACCTCTCCGGTTCCAAGTCCCTGCTCACTACATGCTATTCTCATTTGCATGCCATCTGGGTAGGTAGATCCTAAGGTCTTTCCTGGTTGGGAGTGAACTGATTATGTTTCTCACCACATATTAGCAAGAAGACTTAGAGTTTATAGACTGTAATCTCTTGTGAATTTGGACAGAGTGAGTCAGTTCTCCAGCATTGGATCTGTTTTGTGGCACTGACTAAATAAATACCAGATGAAAAACGGGTTTTAACCTAGGCAGATGGTAGTAAACAGAACCAAATTAATGCTCTAAAGGCAAGAGCGCCCTGTTGAATTAGCAATGTCGGGCATGACTTCAGGAGTAAGGAGTGGTTCCTGCTATACATTTGCCACACCTGGACCACATCAAATTTCTGCAAATGCCTATTAATCCTTTCCCCATAGCACAGATGCCCCCTCTCTTGTACTTTTATCACTCATAATGCCCATTTCCTTGCCATTCTTTCCAATCATGATATCCCAGCACTTAGCACCATACCTGCCCTTAGTGGGTAGCTTAATAAAAAAGTGTGAAATGAAAGAAGGATAACATCACTCTTTGGTGCATCTCACAGAGTTATGAGCTTCTCTTTGTTCCCCTAGGACTTCATCTATGCCCTTGGTCCAGCTCCTAGTACACAGCGCTATAATTATGTGTGGGTTGTCTCTCTGTCCCACAAAGTTAGGTACCACTCGAAGTTAGGACCTGTATTATGTTCACCTCTGCATCTTCACACTTCATACATAATGGGCACAAAAGAAAAGCTCTAAAAAGGTGTTTGAATAAACAAATTGTTTTATAAATGAATCCCTCACCCGGAAGTTTCCTTCACCAGAAACGCCTCCTCTATCCAAGTTGTTCACCAAATTCTATATATTCTTCCAGTCCCTGCTCCCACCAGAGAATGCACTCTGACTTCACATGCCATAACCTAGCAGCCTTGGCCACATCAGCGTGATGGAAATGGCATGCAGGCACATAGATTACTTAGTTTTGTTGAGAGGTCTTTCCATTGAGATAGTCTGACATTTCTTTATTACTAGTTTCTACCTTGAGAAAAATAAAGTTGTATTTATACTGTTGCCAAACAAATAGAACCATGACTCATGCAGCCAATTTTGTGTGTTTTTAACAATTCCAACAATTTCCGACTTTAACAAAAACTCCTTCTGAGCAATGAAAGACAGTGTCTTTTGTGAAGTGGATGTTATAGAGAAACACAAACAAGACTAAAGGTATGATTAAGGCTGGGGCCTTGAAAAGCTGATTAGTCACGAGGTCCTTGAGGTGAGTGAGACTTGGGCCTGTTTCAAGCTGGACTGGAGCATGTTTTTGCCAAGGGGAGGGGCAGGGAGGCATTCAGAGTGGTTAGACTCCATGAAAGGGAGTCACATGAGAGGCAGTACTCTAGTTCCAATCCATGTTTGATTCCCATGAAGCACTATCCTGATCTCACAGTGAATCTGGCAGCAAGAAAGGGGAGGGTCTTGCCGACAGCAAAAAGAACCCTCAATTCACTCACGTAATAAATATTTTAGTTCCTGTATGTCAAACACAAGTAGTCCCTGGGGGTACAATAGTGAACAGGAGGCACACGGTGCCTGCATTCACAAGCTTGAACCCTCAGGAACAGGAAGCGTGCTAGGCCCCAGCTAAGAGAGCCTGGCATCCCAGGAGAGCTCCAGACTCAGCTGAACCTCAGTGAAAACCAGGGCTGTAGCCATGTCATACACAGCATACATCAAGTGGGGGCAGGGGAATATTGCTCCATCTCGAGAGCATAGTTGCTTGCCAGCTGTCCCCTCGACCACTGCCGGATACCAAAGTGGCCTTTAGACCCACCTGTTGATAAGGAGCAGCTTCCCAATCCATGGTTAGGACAGGCTCTTGCCAGATGCTGAGTATTTGCAGCTGAGTGGAGTTGGATGTGATAAGGTTCGACAGTAGCTTCAGAGAGCTTAACAAGCAGCCAGATTCCAACTCTGCCAGATGTACCTCATTATTACCTAAGCCTGGGCAGGAGTGGAATTGCTCATTTGGCTCTCCAGCATTCTTGCTGCCAAGAGCCCACCCCTCAAACTGCAGGCAGCTTCTAGAGGTTGTTACATCTGAACAGAGCCCCTTTCCTAGTATTCACTGAAATAAAATGGATGTGGTTAAGGTTACATAGAGCCTTTTTAAGCACAAGAAACCTTGTGCTGCACAACAAATAGGATTAATTTGTATTTGTCTTGATCTTCATTATTTGCTGCATTTTTAATTGCCTGGGACTGTTATAAGAACACAAAAACTGGGTGGCTTAAAATAACATAAATTTGTTGTCTCACAGATCTAGAGAAAAGAAGTCCAAACTGAAGAGGTCAGCAGGAGCAACAGTTCTCTGAGAGCTCTAGGGGAGATTCCACCACCTTTTCCGGCGTCAGGTGGTGGCTGGCAATCCTGGCCGTACATGCATTGGCTTGTACATGCATTGCCCAGTCACATGGCCGTCTTCCCCCTGTGTGTCTTCACACTGTCTTCCCTTTTGTGCATGTGTCTAAATGTTGCCTTTTTATAAGGATGCCAATCATATTGGGTTATCCCTCACCCTAGTGACTTCATTTTAACTTGATTACCTCTGTAAAGACCCCATTTCCAAATAAGGTCATATTCCAAGACACTGGGAGTAAAGACCTCAACTATCTTTTGAGGGAGGCCACAATTCAACCCACAACATTTATTAGAGGTAATAAATGGATCTTGAGCCCTGTGCCAGGAATCTAGCCACATACTGTTTCATTCTGTCTCTCTCTCTGTCTCTCTCCCATCACATTCTGTGGAAAAATAAATAAGATTTTTTCAACTTAGACTGTTTCTAGGATCATCACCTTTTGAAAGTGGAAAGAAAACTAGCCATGGCATTCACTTAGCAATTAAACTCTCTAGACTCTCTAGTATTTTGTGACATCTCTTAGATTGTTTTCTTATATTGTTTTTCTCTTTTTTTTTTTTAAGACAGAGTCTCACTGTCACCAGGCTGGAGTGCAATGGTGTTCACTGCAACCTCCACCTCCCCAAGTGGTTCTCATGCCTCAGCCTCCCAAGTAGCTGGAATTACAGGCATATGCCACCACGCCCAGCTAATTTTTGTACTTTTAGTAGAGATGGGGTTTTGCCGTGATGGGCAGACTTGTATCAAACTCCTCACCTCAAGTGATCCACCTGCCTCGGCCTCCAAAAGTGCATTATGTTGTTTCTTTACTCCCATATCGATTGACACTGAACATTTCATATATCTGTATCTTAACTGCCCAACTCAATTTTAGACTCATTGAGGGAAGGGCTTCTATGGTTCATCTCACAGAGAAACATCCTGGTCACACTTTAGGAGCAGAAAAAATGATCAAAGCATATCATCAATATCCTCTATGCTTTCCATAACATGCATTGCTTCAAGAAAAATAACTCTGCCCTTTGTCTTGATAAAGATACTGATAAGGTTATTTTTGCCATATATGTAATTCCTGCTGCAAATTAAGGTTACCACACAAAAGGAGGTCTGTTTGTATAATAAGTCCTTAACAAATGGGAGCATATGATTACATGGCCATTTGACATTTGGGGTGAAGCTCAAGTGACAGGGTGAGTGGAAAGTCCCTTATTTAACTCTAAAGTTTTATAAAATTCAACCAGTCGACATGGGTTACACATCACTATTGCCAGATTCCAAAAAGTGATAAGAAAGCAGAAGCAAGTACCTACCTCCAGTACAGGAGGCAGAGGAGTAACTAATAACTACTGTAACAGTATGATTAACTGCTGTCAGAGCCTGGGGTATTTAAGTATGGTAGAAGATTCCAAAGTAAATGTGCTTAATTGATTCAGGGGCCTTAAAAAAGAAGGTGACACTTGAGCTAAGAATGAGAAGCTCAGCAAAAATTAGCAAGCAAAGAAAGTCCAGGAGGGCATTCCAGGCATAAGTAGAGCAGGAGTGAATTTATGAAGTTAACATGGATATGAAGCATTAAAGTACCTACAATTAGTACAAAATTTCTGGAACACAGGTACTATTAGGAGAGTTGTAAATGAGAAAAGAGAGGCTGGCAGAAGAAACATTTCTAAGCAAAGTCTTTTCACTTTACCCTAGAGGTAGCAGGGAGCCATTGAAGGATTTTAAACAAAGGAGGAAAGACATCAGAATTGCTTTTTACAAATATCATCTCAGCGAGCCATAGGAAGGATGGCTGAGAGGACTTGAGACCAGAGACAAGGAGGTCGTCGGGTGATCAGGTACTAGATTAGGTGAAGGGTGATGAGGGCCCAGACTAAGGAAGTGGCATTGTGAAAGAGTAGAGGAGACAGATGAGTCGCTTAGAACAGTGTCTTTCAAACTGCAGACCCAACTGTCAGTGAGTCATGAAATCAGCTTAATGAATAATAGCCAGGTTTTATTAAGAAATAGAAAATAAACTATCAGTGTAACATATAGCTTCTTAGAAAGAATCCGGGCTCTGTAAAAAACTTTCAATTATATATCAAAACATAATTGAATGTTAAAATAGATTATAATAATATTTCCACTATTAAATAGGGGGATGTTTGAATATAGATTTATATCAATATACTTATGAGTATATTGACACATAGCGTCCAGTGAAGTTTTTCTGAAGGTCATGGATAAAAGTATTTAAAACACACTGACATAGAAGTTAATATGAAATAGGCCTTGGTAACTACTTGAACAAGATGCGACAGGCTAAAAGAGTATGGTGAGGTTGACTGTGGCTAGTCAGTTCATGCATGTGTTCAGTTTTGGACACAAAGTTTGAGGAGTTTATGAGCCCCCAAGAGACTCTGTCTAGGAAATAGGCAGGTAATGGGTCTGAGAGAGAAGAAGCCAAGATTGCAGGTGTAGATTTGAGGGTCATCGAAACATTAAGAGTAACGAAACCCTTGGGAAAAGACACTAACACCCAGAAAGAATATATGGAGGGCAAATAATACAGGACAGAAGTGAAGGAACCCTGAGTCACACCAATATATAAGGTCACACCAATGAGGAAAAAGGCATGGGGAAGAAGTTAGGAGGAAAACCAAAAGAAAATGAGATACCAAAAACCCAAAGAGGAGAGTTTTAGGAAGATAGAGCCCAGCTGTTCAAATGTGGCACTGAAGTTAAGAAAACTGAAGTCTGAGGACCCCATGTTTGGTCATTGAAGCTTCCATGAGAGAAATTCCTGGAAAATGGTAGGGCAGAATTAGCATTTGCCTAGGACTAAGGGATTTCTTGTTATGTGGAACTTCAATGCTAAAACTGGAACAGTCTCAAGCAAACTGGAATGGTTGGTCAACCTAAGACTCAAAGGAGTTAAGGTTTACATAGCAGGTGAGGTAGAAGCAAAAGTGTAGATTCTTTTTCAAAGAGTTGACTCTTAGGAGAAGAAGACAAAGAAATACCTAGGGAGGTAAACAGGGTGGAGAGAGCTTTCACTTACTTCTTCTTTGTTCTTTCTTTTAAAAATCATGCTAAAGGTTTATTTCTAGCATGAGAGAAGAAAGGGGAGCAAGGGTGAGGCTGAAGATATGGCTAATGAGGAGAAGATGGAGCAACAGCTTGTCCTTGTGAGGCAGGAAGGGAAGGATCCTGAGCCACGAGGGCAAGAGAAGGTCCTGCTAGCTGGAGAGAGAAATCGTGTGCGAAAGTGGGGTGAGAAATGGAGGGATGTCGCAACACATGGTCTCCATATTGTCAGGACCTGGGAATGAGAGAAGAGATAGGGTGGAGGCTTGAATGGAGGTGGGCAAAGGCTTGGGGCATGAGGAGGATACAGGAAGACACTAAAACACATTCCAGGTACCAAGGAATACCTAGCTGAGATGGAGGATCATGACTATGAGGTATGCAAGCATAATTATTATTACCAGCCTGCCCAAAGCCATGCAATTACAAGCATATTATAACATATTTCTAGTCTTGAAAAATACCTACCATTGCACAGCCATGGTGGCTCATGCCTGTAATCCCAGCACTTTGGGAGGCTGAGGCCAGTGGATTACTTGAGGTCAGGAGTTCAAGATCAGCCTGGCCAATGTGGTGAAACCCCGTTTCTACTAAAAAGACAAAAATTAGCCAGGTGTGGTGATGGACACCTGTAATCCCAGCTACTCAAGAGGCTGAGGTGGGAGAATTACTTGAACCCAGAAGGTGGAGGTTGCAGTGAGCTGAGATTACGCCACCACTGCACTCCAGCCTGAGTGGCAGAGAAAGACACTGTCCTCCCCCCACAAAAAAAAAATCTGTATGGGCAGGGATGTGGCTAAGCAAGAGATTAAAAGAAGATTCTAACAGGTTTCAGCAGAAATTGATATAACAGAGGAAACAAGTTCAGTCCTTGGTGGAATGATTACTAATGGGCACTACTTACTGTACAGCAGTAGGTAACATGGTCAGACACATATCTAATAGGATGGATTGGAACCTTGACATAATGTCAAACCTTGGCTGTCTGCTACCAAGCACTGTCCCCTTCCTCTTACAGAGTATTTATATATACCTTATGCCAAATCACAATAACACTTTGTGATAGATTGTTACCCAATTTTTCCAATGGGTAAAACATGCATCAATTTGGTTAAGTCACTGGTTCACAGCTGGTAAATCAGCAGACAGAAGATGCACCTAAGTTGATTTAGCCCCTCCCCTTGACCTTTCTTATTTGTTACCTATAACAATGAAGGTAACACTGAAGCACAGGCCACTGTAAGATTCAAAGGAAATAAAGTATATGAAAGCACCAGGCATCGCAGACACTTTATATATACATTTCTCTAGCATAGTAGTTCTCAACTGGCAGTAATTTTGCCTCCCAGGGAGACATATGGTAATGGGGATATTTTTCTATTGTCACAGCTAAGGCAGTGCTACTGGTTTCCAGTGGGTAGAGGCCAGGGATGCTGCCACACATCCTACAATGCACAAGATAGCTCCCACAGCAAAGACTTATGACACCCAAAATGTCAACAGTGCTGAGGTTGAAAAACTCTGCTAGTAGCATAATATCGGGAACTTAGAACCACACATATGTACAAAGCCCAGCAGAGCCTGGCAAGTAACAGGCAGGTCTTGGTATTAGGACATTTATATATCTGGATCTTGGATCCACTACTTGCTGTTAACAAGTTATTTATCCTACCTGAGCCTCAGTTTTCAAATAGGGATAATAACAGTACTGTATTAGTCTGTTCTCACACTGCTGTAAAGATATTACCTGAGACTGGGTAATTTATAAACGAAAAAGGTTTAATTGACTCACAGTTCCACATGGCTGGAGAGGCCTCAGGAAACTTATAATATTGGCAGAAGGCAAAGTAACAGCAAAGCATGTCTTACATGGTGGCAGGAGAGAGAGATAGTGAGGAAGTGCCACACTTATAACCATCAGATCTCATGAGAACTCCCTCACTGTCACAAGAACAGTACAGGGAAACCGTCCCCATGATCCAATCACTTCCCACCAGAACCCTCCCTCATACATGGGGATTACAATTAGAGATGAGATTTGGGTCGGGACACAGAGCCAAACCATATCAAGCACGTACCTCATGGAAATGTTAAGAGGCTTAGTGCTTAGCTTAAATGTTAGTGCTTAGCTTAAATGCCTGGAATGTGAAAACACACAGTGTTGATATTATTATTAATGAAAGGTACAGCAAGCAAAACATTAGGAAAGAGATAACTTGTTTTACTACACTAGGTAAGAAAGGAGAGGAAAATTAAGAAAGAAATATTACAATGACACTCTAGTCTTAGTAACAGTCAGAGGGTTAACAATGTTTTCCTACCGTGCAAGTGTATCCTGGATTTTACTCGAAATAAAGTAGTTTAGACAAATTAAATCATTATTAAGTAATATTTTCTGTTAGCACAATGGAATTAATCACCTTTCACCACCTTGGAAGAAATTCAATAGACATTAGCTTTCTGGAGTTGCAAAAGTTATTTTCATCATTAACAGTACTAGTTGCTCCATTTCCTGGGGCGCTTTCTGAAGAAAGGTTTTATTCAGAAGAAAGTGATTTCATGATAGCATTTATACTACCATTGCTTAATATTCATTTGTTTTTTCAAAAATTATTTTCTGAACATATCACAACACTTTTGATTTGTGCAAATATGAATCTGGATTTTTACATCTATTGCAGTAATACCGGTTTTCAGCTAACTCACATCTAGATATTCCTGCAGTCAATCCAGGTTGCCTTGAAGCCAAGCAGCCAAGACCAGCCCGGCAGGTCTACAGCACCAAGGGCTCCTCTCTTCCCTCCAGCTGCTCACTTCCCAGCGGTCTTTCCTCCCCTGACCCTTAACCATCCCGATGGTGCTGTGTGTCCTCTCTGCCACATTCACGGCTGGTAAAAATATTTTTTCCCCATATCTCCCTTGGACAACAGATCATACACCTTCCTCCAGAGCTCCTTCGGATTCCACTCATCAAATGTGCTATTCAGGGAACAGAAACTCCTTTGCAAACTTCACATCCTTCTCTATGCCCTTCCGTGGGGAGGGTGGGGTATAAGGACTGAGGAAACACAGGGAGGCAGAAAACAACAGAGGTGGTGGGGGTGAGCTGTGGAAGGAGAAAAGGAGGGATGGTAAAGAGGGTGTACAAATTAAATTGTAAAGGAAAGGGCAATCACCAGGCAAGTAGATAGACCCCCCCCCCAAAAAAAAGCATGGGACTCAACTCTATTTCCATGTGTAGAAATCATTTACGGTACACACAGCAGAACTAGTCAAGCACTGCCGCACCTCAAGACATTTTATATGCTTCCCTCTGAGCTATCCAGCCAGCTGTGAAGTGAGAGTAGAACATTATAGTCATCACCCTCTCAGATCAGGAAACTTGATACAAGGAGGTTACATTTGCCCACTCCTCTCCCTCCCAAAGTGGCTGGAAACTGGGGAAAGGACAGGAGAGAAATGGACTGCAGGTTTGCCAGATTTAAGTCTCCGACATAACAGACGTGCAAGAAAAGCCGACCTAAAGAAATAGAGCAATGAGAGGCCAGGAAAAGAAAGAAGGAAAGTACGCATTGGGGCTGATAAGGGTTGAAGGAGGTGGAAGCAGGAAGCGGGCGGAAAAAAAAGTCAAAGGGTGACAGAAGAGAACCCTACCCAAGGACCAGCACAGGAGGTCAGCAGTGGACCACTGGCCTCCATCCTCAGCCACACGCTCGCCTAACAAGGCTAAGCGACCAGACGGAAAACTGTCCTGTAAGAAAACACCCAAATCAATAACGTCTCTGCTCCTTCCTTTTCAATATAGGCTTTAATTCAATATGCACTCAAGGAGAGGGAAGGGAGGGACTAGGGCACTGTTTAGAAGGGGCGATTACACTACATACACTGACCTTCGCTGAAAAATAGAAGCGACAGGTGGCTACAGAAGCCACCTCTCACCCCTTCTGCTGCCCCCACCCCATATCCCAAACCGTCTTGGTTTCTTGGCTCCTCTGGTCCAGTAAGAACCTACCAACGTATTTGTTTTTGTTTTAACACTTGATGCTGTGATTAAACAATCCCAACTCCTGTTTCTCTCCTTTTTCGGAAGTTGCTTTTATTAACTGAAAATCCAGTTTCACCTCCACGTGCGTTTTTTGAAATCCGGTTTCATCTCCACGTGCGTTTTCCCAGCGTTCTTTAGATTTAGGGGCTACCCCCGGAGGAGCGGCGCTCTCCATAGCCGTCTCTAATGGCGGGAAGGGTGCCTCGACGTCAGTCCCGGTGCGCCCCCTCCTCCCCCGGCGCCCCTTCCCAAACCCCGTCGGCTCTCCAAAGGCTGGCGTAGGCGGTGCGGCTGTAGCCCGCGCTGTAATCGTAGGACACCTGATGGGGCGGTGGCGGCGGCGGCACGGGCAGGGCGCAGTCTGGAAAGAAGGGGGCGAAAGAGGCCAAATGGCCCGGCCCGTCCTCCCCGCCAGGAGAGTCCGCAGCGGAGGAGTACAGGGGGCGCAAGGGCTCGTTCAAGGTCAAGCTGCCGCGGGGGGCAGTCAGTGGCGGCTTCTTGGTCGGGGGGCAGCCCGGGACGCTCCAGGGCTCGGGGTACAGTAGGTTTCCCACCACTGCCGGCGGCGGCTCAAAGAGGCCGGGCTCCAGCTCCGGGGGTCCCCGCAGTACGGAGGCTCCGGCGGGGAACACGTCGAGAGGCTCGGTGGCCAGCAACACGGCCGCCTCTGTGCCGGCGCCGTAGTCGGGCCCCAGCAGCTCAAAGAACTCCACGGCCTCCGCGCCCTTCTCCAGGTCGCCCAAACTCACGTCCGGCCCGGACGGGCCACACACGCCGCCGCCCGCCCGGGACGGCTCCGTGAAGAAGGATGGGGGCAGGTTGCGGGCTCGCAGCGGGACCTTCCTGGCCCCTGGGACCGCCGCGCTCCCCGCGGGTCCGGCCGCGTCCCCTCCGGCGCCCCCAGCGCCGAACCCGGCCGCCGGCGCAACCACCGCACCCCCCGCCGGCTCGGCACCCCCAGGAACGTGGCGCAGCGAGTCGAAGAGCGCGGCCAGACTCCGGCTTTGCAAGCTGGCGGCCGCCGCAGCCTGCGACGCCTCCCGCCGGGGGGCAGCCTTGCCGTGAGCTGGGGCCGCGACTGTCGGGGCGCCCGGGGCGACCAGCGGCCGTTTGGCGGGCGTGTCGGCGGCGCTCGGGGAGGGCGGGCCGGGGGGCGCCGCGCCCATGAGGCCGCTGCAGCGCTTGATCTGCTTCTGCAGGTACTTGCGGTGGTTCACCTTCCTCTTCGACTTGCCGGGCTTGTCCAGCGCCAGCTTGATGTTGCTGGACGCCGAGTCAATGAAGCTGAGTAGATCGCGGGTGGCCTCGCGCACGTCCCCTCCCTCGGCTCCCGACAGCAGCGCGCCCGCCGGCGCCCCGGTCTCATCATCCTCGAAACAGCAGCCCTTGTCCAGGGCTCCGAAGGCGCCCCCTAGCCCGTCCGGGGAGCCCCCGAAACCGAAGGGCACGAAAGGGTGCGTGCTGAGGAGCGCCGCCTGCACCGCCATCGCCGCGGCTCCCGGGCTGTCCGCAGCGCTGCCCGTGCGCCCCCGCCGGCTCCTGCCCGCCGCCCAGGCCCGGCTCCCGTCCCGGCGCGGCGCGCACGGCGCAGCCTACTAGCTCCGGGCCTGGCTCGCAGCGCGGCCTCCCGGGGGAGCTCATTAGGTCTTGTAAGCAAGGGGCGGAGGGAGGGAGCGCGCGGCGACCGCCCGGGTGGTGGAGGGGAGGGGAGGGGCTTACTTAGCCTGGCTTGGCGGGGCGGGGGGTCTCTTTAGTTTTCTGAGCTTTCTCAAGCTCATCGCCTTAACCCCTTCATTTCCCTTTGCCCCGCGGCGTTTCTCTTGGCTCCTCCAATAGCATGGGGTGAGGAAGAGATGGCTGGTCCTCAAATCCAGCTCAGGCCCATGAGGTCGCTTCAGCGCTTCATCTGCTTCTGCAAGTACTTGCGGGGGTACTGAGGCAAGAAGGCAGGAGTCTGGAGACGGTTTCAGTGGGTTTCAGTCCAGCTGTGTAACAACCACCGCTATCCTCTGGAAGCTTGCTTCTGCCAGGTGCGATCAGTCCATTATCTCATTTAATCCTTAAACAACAGCCTTAAACAACTTAAATCCTTAAACATTAAATCCTTAAACAACTTAAATCATTAAATCCTTAAACAACTTAAATAATGTGTAACAGAATTACACATTATTATCTCCATTCAACAAATGTGGACACTGTGCCTTAGGGAGGATCAGTGAGTTAGCCAAGGTCAGATCTAGCCCGGTCTGACTCCAAAGCCATTCCCAAGCCCTTGACAAAATTTGCCTCTCTTGGACTTGTCTTTCTCATCTACCAGATGGGGAAAGAAAATTAGTATTTCTTAAAGCTCTAGATCTGATCCTAAGATTCTAACCTGAGTTTTCCCAGGACTCTCAAGCCCAGTGCTCTTTCTTCTTGACTGTTTGCCGCTTGATTGTTACAAGCAACAATTGGCTAACAGTAAATTGATACATGGACAGCCAGAGGCAATGGAGAAAGGAAAGATGGAGAATGCTGGCTAAGCCAGCTGTTACTTGAGAACCCCGTGTGTGTGTGTAAAACTCTCGGCATGTTAGAAGAAAAGATGGATTGGAACCTCTCCCCTACCTGTCATACCATTTAAGTTGTTCTGGAATTTTTGTTGCATTTTGAGGATCATCTTGAAGTTCACTTAAACCCAATTTCCCCTGGGCAGTCCTCTTGGGCTAGATAGAGAAAATGAGCAATAAGGTCATTTTCACAACAGATTCAGAAAAGACTTGGGTTCTGGTCTTAGCCACCACTCAATAACCCCATGACTTGAGCTGAAATCCTTGCTCTGCTGAGGACACAGCTTTAGACAAACCAGCTTACTCTCTCTGTTTAGCTTACTCATGTTAAAGGCAGGTAAGTTTGTCCTCCCCACAGGGCACTTGTGATGTTTAAAGGAAACATTGGGCTGTTCCATAGCCTGGATGAGTATTCACCTTTACTTCTGTGAAACACAAAAAGGTGACTATATTCCCTTATGTGTCTTCTGGATCATAGGGTGTTCATGAGCATTAAGTGAGATTGGATGCTTATCGGTTTATGATGGTGCAACATTCTGATAAACCCATCATAAGTTGAAAACATTGTAGGTTGAAATGCATGTAATGCACTGATCAATACCTTGTAAAGCTGGAAAATCATAAAGTTGAACCATCATAAGTTGGGAACTGTCTGTATATGCAAACACTGTGTGCATGATAAAGTGTTCTCTAAATTACTCTAGTTTAGATGCAGAGCCTGCATAGGAGAGACATAGACCATCTCTTTCAAAACTCTTTTTCATTAAGCCTGATTTTGTAGATGTAGTGAAACCATTTTTGAACACCATGAAGGCAGAGCCTTGCCAAAGCAAAAGGCCCAATGACCATCTTTCATTTAGAAGATGAAGTAGCCACTTCCCAAACCCACATAGCTGAGCCAAACTTTTTATTTCAAATTCGAGTTGGCTCAATTATTCATGTACCTTTCATCTGAGTGACACACAGCATTTTGTCCTCCATGGCCGAACTGTCTGTTTTACTCTTGGTAGCATTCACATTCAGAAAATTGTGCAAACCTGTCACTGATTTGTGCTTCTTACCCTCCAGATGTAGATGTCAGCACTGCCCTTCCCCTTTCCAACAGGGCTATTCCAGGTCTGGCAGCCAAAAACACTAACTTTTTTTTTTTCTCACCTTCTGTCAACTAAGCAACTGCTACAAATCCTTGGACACCAATTGTACAGTACTCTATATTTAATTGACATCTTTGTCTGAAAAATCTCTTAATCCCCAGAGTTATCTAAATCCTAAAATAATCATACTCAAAATAAATAGAATATGGAAAGCTTCATATGTAAAAGTCTTTCTTCATTTCCAGTTAACTGGAGTTCTGTGCATAAAAGTTGATTTAAAGTTAGATGACGCCAGGCTCAAATTCTGGCCCTGCCTATTGCAAGGTGAAAATCCTTGGACAAGACAGTTCATCTTCCAAAGGCTCAAACTCCTTATCTGAAAAAAAGGAACGGTCACAATTGTTCTCAGGGTTCTGTGAGAATTACATGACATAACAGTCAAGTAATGCTTCTGTATCTTACTTTTCTAATCTGTGCAATGGAGATAATCTCAACTCGTCAAGGTTATTGTGAGATTTTATATATATATATAGATATAATTTAATATATAATTTTACTATAAATTATATATATTTATTATATCTATATATATACACATCTGACACAAAATAGTTCAACAAATGTCCATGTTCTTGATTCCTTAGGCTTCACCCATTCCTTACCAACATATCACCCTATGAAACCAGCATCATTTGTCCTTTTCCTCAGCAAAGTGAGTGACTATTTTCAAATACGAGAGAGCAGCTATACATGGAGGTTGTAGAAATTTACAAAAAGGCAACGCAATATAGGAGAGAGAGTGCTAAAACTGGAGCCGGAGACTGACACTGGAGTCGATTCCTGCCTTTATTATCTGAATGCCTATGGAAATGTCACTTAACCTTCAGGATCTCAATGTTCCCATCTATAAATGGGGAATGATAATGTAATCCTATTTGGTAGGACTATTGTGAAAATCAGTAAGATAATGGAAATTGAAGTTTGTGTAAACCATGAAGCTCTATATACAAATATAAGAAATTCATGGCTTAGAAGTTCTATAGCCTGATTCACAAAATTGATCCTTACAAATAAGTATCCATCCAGTTACTTATTTTTTCCAACAGAAAGATATTGACACCCACAATGTGCTCAGTACTATGCTGTTACTGGGGATACAGAGATAAAAAGCCCTGATTTCTACCCTTTGGGTGGAAAGACAGACATGCAAACAAGCCATTGTAATATAATGTGATACATGTCTCAATGGAAGTAAATTAAAGGTACAATAGTTGATGAAATAAAAGGACCCTCAAGTCTGCTCATAAGAGTTGAGGAAGCCTGCATAGATAAGTAGCATTTGAGCTAAGTCTTAAATGATGCATCTGACTGTGTCAAGCAAGCATGTAATATCTCTGGCAAAGAGAAGAGCCTGGGTAGAGGCATGGTTAAATGAAAGAAGTGGTGTTTATGGAAAAATTTAGGCAACAGGGCAACAAAGAACAGCTTCTGCTTGAAGTAATTTTATACCTGAGACCAAAATAAATCCTTAAAGCTTCCACTGTCCAACTAAATTGTACATATAGACCCAGCCTCATGGCCTTGGTTGCTTTTTCCCTTGATCTCCTTTCCTTTAAGGAAGGAAGAGCTCTATCTGGAATAAAATTGGTTTCAGCAAAGTTAGTGGCCAGCTCCTGCCAAGCCCATTCGTCCCTCCTCCTACTCCCTGAGTGAGCACATTCATTTGAGTGGCTTTGACATCAATACATTTCACTTCCTATGGAGCAGAGGGACCCGGCTCCAGCCTGCAGTAGGGGCACTCTGCAGAACTCCAAACTAGAGCTCTTTCACCCCAGTGATGCTTAATGCTGTGCAAGTGGGATTAGTCTCCTTGGGAACCAAGTCCCCCAGGGGCTCAAGGGCTGAACTCGCCCCAAACCGTTTGGGAGAATTGAGATTTCATATTGTTCTTTTACACTTGGATTTCAGGACATTACTTAGACAAAAGCCCACCTGAGAGCTGCCTCCTTTCTTGTGGGTAAATATAGCAGCAGGATCAAAAGCTGACTTACTTATTTTGTTTTCCTCTTTTGTAACTTTAATCATATTCCCTGCAGGACAATCTTAGCCCTCAGAGATGGCAGGAATGCACATTCATAATGAAAGAAATAATTATGCATCTGTTTTTCTCTCTCTTCCCAAATCAATTTCCTGTCATTCATTACCTTTAAAATCTCAAATAAAGCAAATTAATTCCTCAATTTTACCACACAATTTATAAAGTATCATTATCATCACAATACAATGTTACCTTACAAATTGTGCACCCTCAAAAATGTCTCTTGTTTTCTTTCTTATTGTTTTCCCCTGCAAACCAGATTCTACTAACACTAGATTTTAATTTCTAGCTGAAAATATTAGATGTTATTCTGGTTATCTGTAGTTATATAACAAATTACTCCAAAACTTAGTGGCTCAAATCAACAACCATTTTATTATATCTCACAATAATGTGGGTAAGTAATCTGAGCAAGAGCTGGTTAGGTGATCCTCCTGGTTCTTGTGACGTTGACAGTGTCTGGCCTGGAGGATTCAACATGGCATCATTCACATGACTGCACCTATGCCTACACATGCTGGCCTCTCCAGTATGTTGGTCTAAGAGTACTCAGACTTCTTACTTGGAGCCTCAGAAATCCCAGAGGCAATGCTGCAAGAGGCTCACGTGGCACTTGCCAGGCTTCTTATGACCTAGCTCAAGAATCCTCAGAATGTCACTTCCATGACTTTCTATTGGTCAAGCAAGTCATTAAGGCCAGCTCAGATTCAAAGAAAGGGAAATTAGAATTTACCCCTTAATGGAAGAAATATAAAGAATTTGTTTGGTATGTCTCTTAAATCTCTTTTAATCTATAGCCACATTCACTCACTGTTTTATTTTCTTTGTAATTTGTTCGTTGAAGAAACTGCATCGTTGTCAACTTTCCCACATTCTGGACTTGGTTGGTTGCATCTGTCTCCATGATGCCACTTAACATGTTTCTATGGTCCATGTGTTTCCTGTAAATGAGAAATAGATGTAGAGGTTTGATCAGATTCATGTTCTTCTTTATGCTATTTTATATATATGCTACAATATGTACAATAGTTTTAGAAAACAACGCCAGTATTCTTACAAATAAAACAACTACTACAAACAGTTTAATTCCTTTTTCTTTGTCATTCCCATTTTTTGTCTTCAAGACCTATCTCACTAGGGATGAACAGTCCAATTACTATGTTTCAAGTTGACTTAAAAAAATTATATCTGGTTATGCCACCCTCTCAATGCACAATCAGATTCATTTGTTTCACTTTGTTTTTTATAAAAAATTGCTTTATAAATCTTTAATTTTGTTTTATAATTTTTCTACAGTTTACATGGTTTCAAAGTCAAAACTATGCCACAAGATATATTCAGGAAGGGATAGTTTCTATCATGGTTCCCTCTACAATTTTCTCCCCACCTCTTAGAGTTAATCATTGTTGTTTTGTTTCATTTGGGTTCTGGCTTATAACTTGTTAAATCATTCATTTCATTATACAGACTTTCCTCTAACTTGTCTTTTTTCTAACTTAACAATATATCTTTCTTTTTTTTTCTTTTTTCACAGTGTGTAGTGTTCCATTGAATGGATCTACTATACTTTATTCAACTAGTCCTGTTTTGATTAACTTCCTTGGAAGTTTTTTTTTTATTATTATTATTTTAAGTGGATTTTTTTCTTTCTTTCTTTATTGTTTATATATATATATATATATGTATATATATTATTGTATTTTAGGTTTTGGGGCACATGTAAAGAACATGCAGGATTGTTGCATAGGTACATACACGGCAATGTGGTTTGCTGCCTTTCTCCCCACCACCTATATCTGGCATTTCTCCCCATGTTATCCCTCCCCAATTCTCCACCCCCCACTGTACTTGGAGGTTTTACAGACCTTTTATATTATATATAGTGCTACAATGAATAATTTCAATGTAAAACCAAGATTTACTAACTCCTGGTCTATTGCTCCTTTTATACTATTGGTGTAGTGCTGAAAATAAAACATATACTAATTTATATTCTATTTCTCCTTTTATTTACTTAGCAAACATTTATTGAGTACAGATGATGTGTCAGAAAGTGATAATTTCGGGAGAACACATAGATATATAAAGTCAGATTCTACTCTCAAGAAATTCATAATTGTAGATAATGCAGACATATTCAATAGAATGCAAAGCCTTATAAAATAAGGTATGAATGAATCATTGTGGGTTCAATAGAAAGAGGAATTCACTCAGATCAAGGAAATTGGGAAAGAGGCATAGATAATATGACGTTTGAATACAGCTTTCAGAAAGAGAAGACTTTTCCAAAGTATATAAAAATAAACAAGACATATAGGCCACATGGAGACTTAAAAACGATATTTGTCCTTAGGTAAGATTTTTTAAAATTTTTTACAAGAAGAATCTATTCATATATTACTTATTTACATCTATCACATGTTTAGTCAAAAATGTTAATTTTTCAAATGAATATGGATGGCATTTTCAGTACTTAATAAGTACTTCTGTGTTTGTGTTTGTATTAATGTTTATAGGAAAATAGTGGGGGACAATGCTAACTGGGCTAGAATTGTCAAAGATACTGAATGCCAAGCCAAGAAACAAATGTAGAATCAACATTAAACTCTAAAGTATGTCTCTGCCTTTCTGTATCTCTTGAGATATATTGGGTTTGGTTTATGCCAAAGGAAAATGAGATCTGGTGAGAAAATATCCGGTTTTTTGTTTTGTTTTTTTTTTTTTTTTGGTCAAAAAAAAAAAATGGAAATTTTGTAGAACTGAAGAAAACGCACTTCCATGTTAAAAGAACTCACTGAATGCCTAGCAAACTAAATGGAAAAAAGACACCAGAGCACATTATTAAAATTTTTTAGAACATCAAGGAATCAAGATAAGATCTGAAAGATTCCAGAGAGAAATAAATATCATGTACAAAAAATGGTAACAAACTAAAAGACAATCGGAATAGTATCATACCTCTCATTAACAGCACTGGAACTTGGAAAACAATTAGGCAATGCCCTTAAAAATCTGAGAAGAAATTATTTCTTACTTAGAATTCTGTAGTAAACCCAATGCTCAATCAAGCATGAGGATAGATGAATTTTTTTGTTTGCTTGTTTATTGTGTGTTTGTTTTGAGACAGGGTCTCACTTTGTTATCCAGGCTGGAGTGCAGTGATGCAAACACAATTCAGAGCCTCTATCCTGAGCTTAATGGATCCTCCTGCCTCGGCCTCCCCGAGCAGCTGGGACTACAGGTGCATGCCACAGTATCTGGCTAATTTTTGTAATTTTTGTAAAGATGGGGTTTTGCCATGTTGCTGAGGCTGATCTCAAGCTCCTGAGCTCAAGTCATCCATCTGGCTTGGCCTCCCAAGGTGCTGGGATTACAGGCATGAGCCACCACACCTGGCCCAGAATAACATTTTAAGACATGCAATATATTATGAAATTTCCTCTCAGAAAACTTTTCTCTGGGAACCACTGAATAATGTGCTCCATAAAGAAAATAGAAGAAAAGGGTATCCAGAAAACAGGAGCTCTATTATGGAAAAGAAGCAAGGAGAATTCCCCAGATAATACTAAAGAGAAACATCAGGACGATAGCCATATGGCAAGCCTAGTGACAATCAGTCCAAATTGGAAGAGGAAAATGTAGTGCTCAAGGAAGGGGTGACTCCAAGAAAAATAACTGGAAGTGACATATTTACTTATGTGTTTGATCATAATGATAGGAGGTGGTAGATACTCTTGTTGCTTACCCACAACTATCCCATTTTGTGGAGGCTGAAAATGACAGACAATTTTACGTCCCTTTTAACCAGACCATGGACATGAGATCCAGTCTTGACCAATGGGACGTTGAGTCTATCTTGGAATTTTAGGAAAGCCTACATATAAGAAAAGAAAAGAAAAGAAAGTAAGTCTGGCAAGGTGGTGCACACCTGTAGTCCCAGCCACTTAGGAGGCTGAGCTGGGAGAACAGCTTGAAGCTGGAGGACTGAGGCTGAAGTGAGCTATGTTCGTGCCACTGCACTCCAACCTGGGTGACAGAATGAGACTTGTCTCAAAAACAAACAAAAAAAAGAGGTTCAACATATAAAAGTTTGACAAAGAGTTCCCTCGATGATCAGGGATGGATACTAGATCTCTAAAGAGGTGGAGTCAGAAGTCAAGCAACCATTCGTACTTTTTATTTTAGGCAGTTTCATGGGCTGTGAAGAGTCCCTGGTTCATGTGAGCTCTTAAAGCTGACCTACATAATGCTGAATAACCAATTTGTTAACCCAACCAATGAAATTATCAATTTGCCATCTCAGAATCCTCTATTCACAGAGTGCAGCAGTGTTCTGATGTTGCAATGGCCAAGAGAAGTTAGGCATTATCCCATTTTCAAGATCTCAAGGTCCAGTCTGTAACTGAAGAAGTATAAGGGATCATGGTAACACAGACAATAGAGGAGTATCTGGGTAAAAGATGAGAGAAGACTTCACACAGGCTTGAAAGCTGAGGAGGAAACTGCCATGGGGGAAAACACAGCAAGAAGACACAGGGGTAGAAGACAGAATGCATTAGCGGAAGAGTAAGATGCTCCCCTAGAATATGGTTTACATGGGTGGAAGTGGCAGGAGAGGTGGCCAGGATCAGATGACAAAGGGCTTGAATGTCATACTAAAACTTTTTGGCATTCAGTATTACCCTGATACCAAAACCAGACAAACACACATCAAAAAAAAAAAAAAGAAAACTACAGGCCAATACTTCTGATAAATATTAATGAAAAATTCTCAATAAAATACTAACAAACTGAATTCAACAATACATTAAAAAGATCGTTAATCATGACCAAATGGGATTTATCCCTGGGATGCAAGAATGGTTCAACATATGCAAATCAATCAATATGATACAACATATCAACAGGATGAAGGGCAAAAATCATATAATCATTTCAATTCATGTTGAAAAAGCATTTGATAAAATTCAACATCCCTTCATAATAAAACCCTAAAAAAAACTGAATATAGAGGGAACATAACTCAACATAATGAAAGCCATATAAGACAGACTCACAGCTAGTATCATACTGAGTATGAAAACCTTTCCTCTAAGATCTGTAACATTACCAGTCTGTAACTGAAGAAGTATAAGGGATTGTGGACTTTCACCACTTTTATTCGACACAGTACTGGAAGTCCTAGCTAGAGCAATCAGACAAGAGAAAGAAATAAAGGGCATCCACATGGGAAAGGAAGAAGTGAAAATATCCATGCTGCAGACTATATGATCTTATATTTGGAAAAACCTAAAGATGTCACCAAAAAAAAAAAACTATTAGAATAAACAAATTCAGTAAAGTTGCAGGATATAAAATTAACATACAAAAATCTGTAGCATTTCTACATGCCAACAGTCAAAAATGTGAAAAAAAAAATTTAAAATGTAATCCCTATAAGACATGGAATCAACCTAAATGCCCATCAATGATAGACTGGATAAAGAAAATGTGGTAATATACACCATGGAGTACTATGCAGCAGTAAAAAAGAGAGATCATGTCTTTGCAGGATCATGGATGGAGCTGAAGACCATTATCTTTGGCAAACTAATGCAGGAACAGAAAACCAAATACAGCATATTCTCACTTATAAGCAGGAGCTGAATGATGAAAACACATGGGCACATAGAGGGGATGCCTAGAGGCCTATTGGAGGGCAGAAGGTGGGAAGAGAGAGAGAATCAGAAAAAAAAAAAAACTAATGGATAGTATTAGGCTCAATACATGGGTGATGACATAATCTGTATAACAAACCCCCATGATACAAGTTTACCTATGTAATAGACCTGCACATCCTGCACCTGTACCCTTGAACTT
>PVKP010018587.1:0-44063 GCA_004027715.1 Plecturocebus donacophilus | reverse complement strand
CCAGGTGAGGTGGCTCATGCCTGTAATCCCAGCACTTTGGGAGGCCGATGCAGGCGGATCATGAGGTCAGGAGATCCAGACCGTCCTGGCCAACATGGTGAAACCCCATCTCTACTAAAAATACAGAAAAATTAGCTGGGCGTGGTGGAGTGTGCTTATAGTCCCAGCTACTCAGGAGGCTGAGGCAGGAGAATCGCTTGAACTCAGGAGGTGGAGGTTGCAGTGAGCCGAGATCACACCACTATACTCCAGCCTGGTGACAGAGAGAGACTCCATCTAAAAAAAAAAGATAACATATCACAGTGAAGTTGGGTTTATCCCAAGAATGCAGGGTTTGGTTCAACATTAGAAATTGGTCCCAGGAGAAAGGATAAACCAGAACAGTGTCACTCTGTGGAGTACTACGCAGCAGTGAAGGTGAGTCAAATGCAGCTGTGTGCACCAGTGAGGATAATCCTGACAAACCTAATGTTGAACAGAAAAGCACACTGCAGAAGTCCACTTAAAGGAAGTTCAAAACCAGGCAAAACCAAACCATGTGTTGCTCCGTTTTTGCAATATTAGGAAATGCAAAGACTATAAACTAAAATTCAGGACAAATCCAGGCTATCTTCTGGCCAGGCACAGTGGCTTACACCTGTAATGCCAGCACTTTGGGAGGCCAAGGTGGGAGAATTGCTTGAGGTCAGGTGTTTGAGACCAGCCCGGGCACTATAGTGAGACCCCATCTCTACAAAAAAATAAAACATAAAAGCCCAGTGTGTGGCTCACACCTGTAATCTCAGCTACTTGGGAGGCTGAGGTGGGAGGCTCTGCTTGAGCCTAGGAGGTCAAGGCTGCAGTGAGCCTTGAGCGTGCCACTGCACTATAGCCTGGGTGACAGAGTGAGACTGTCTCAAAAAAACAACAAACAAACAAAAACTACCTCCTGGAGAAATAAAGAATGAAGAATGGTATCGGGGAGGGGAACAGTGGAGGGTATATGAGTGTTTTATTATAGTATTCCTTAAAATTCATATATATCTTGTATGTACTCCTTTGAATGACTGAAATATTTTGTAAGAAGAATGTCCAAAAGCTTAAAATCCAAACTCCTTGACCATGACCCTCAAGCCCCATCAGACGGGATGAGGCCCTGTCTTGCTGTCACAGGTTGTATCTCCTGCTCACCAGCCCTCAGTGGCTTCCTTTCTGCTCCTCAGCAGCGCCAGCCCCTTCCTACCACAGGGCTCTAGCACTTGCTATACCTACTGCTTGAAAACACCCTTCCGCCTCTCTCTTTTGTCTGGCTACTTATTTATCTTTGTATTGAAACTTTTTTAAAAAATTATTTTTAGAGACAAGGTCTTTCTTTGTCACCCAGGCTGGAGTGCAGTGGTAGGATCATAGCTCACTGCAGCCTCAAACTCCCGGGCTCAAGTGATCCTCCCGCCTCAGCCTCCTAAGTTCCTGGGACTACAGGTGGGCACCATCACACCCAGCTAATGTTTTAATTTTTAATCTTTTTGTAGACATGGGGTCTTGCTATGTTGCCCAGGCTGGTCTTAAACTCCTGGCCTCAAGCAATCCTCCTGCCTTGGCCTTACCGAAGTCCTGGGATTGCAGGCATGAGCCACCATGCTTGGCCATCTGGCTACTTCTCAGTAGAGACCTCTTTCTCTCAGCTTGAATGCCACCTCTTCAGTGAGCACCTCTCTGACTACCCAATGGAAATGCCGCCCCACACACACACAGCTATACTTGAGTCCCCTGCTGAGTTCCTTGCTTTCCTTCTCATGGATGGCTGATAACGCACTGCAGTCAGTACTAATCTCATTTTTGCTTTCTCGCTGGCTCCCCGTCTCCCCAACTGGAGTATGAATTCTCTGAAACAAGGTTTCTGTCTGTCTTGTCCATGCATGCTCCAGGCCCCAGCACCGCATGCCAAGAACTACTCAGGTACTGAGTAGATATTTATAGAACAAATACATATGTCTCATTCAATGGGGAAATTCCCAGTCCAAGGCTGACCCTGAAGGGGAGAGGATTAGAAAGAGCTAACTTTTTAGGAAGAGCCGATACCCAAATCTTGTATCTGTATGCAAATAATTTACTGGCAACATGAGAAAAATATGCAGAATAAATGTGATTTCCATTGTGACCTGAGAAAGTATCTGTATTAGAATTCCCTGGTGGGGCTGGAGGTGTCAGCAGCTGCCTGATATTCGCAGGTGGAAGTCAGCAGGAGAGCATGGGAGCCTTTAGCCTTATCCTTCCACCCTGGGCAGAGGCTCTTTCCACTCCTGTGCACGCCCTTGGCCAACCAGAGCCGGCAGGGAGGAGCTGTGCTATGGGTGTGGAAGAGTGGGGGCTGGGAAGGTGGACCCAGCTCCAGACATCAGCGTGGCTGAGACCTGAGTGGGGCCATCACAGCCAGGCACATCTGGATTGAGTCTTCGTGAACTTGAATGTGAAGACAACGACTGAAATGAGATGGCACAATGGAAAGCAGTGCTGCCTGGGCTGAAATAAAGGCCCAAGCATTGATGGCTGGGCCTTCCTGCTGAATTGCAGAAACTCTCCAGGACATAGTTGAGAAACTGGGGATTGGATCTAGACCCTCACGTGACCACTGTGCTCTGTGCTGCAGCCCTGGAAGGTGCAGTGGCAGAAGCGCCCAGCCCAGTTGGCTTTAGTGGGAGGAGGTCTTGCCAGTTGAAGGCGGCTGGCAGTGCTACCAACCCCTGTGACAAAGGGGCTCCTTGAGCATTCTCCCTGCACCGACCTCTTCCTGCCAAGCTGCATAATTGGGAAAGGGATCCCAGGTTCCATCGGGCTGTGCTACATTCTCATCACAAAGGAGGAATTCAGTGGGGCTCTCTGGGCCAAGTTTTAGCCCAGAATCACTTTTGTCACAAGTTCCAGTCCCATGCAGTGGGGGCAGGAAGAGAGGCGCTGAGCGGCTGCTCCTGTCCCGCCTGGGAGGGAGTTTCAGGCCACCTCCCCAAGGACCAAGGTCAAAGGGTGTCAGGTTCCTGTTTCAACAGGGTGCAGGGAGTCTTTTAGACTGTGCATTCAGGAAAAACAAAAAGCAATGTGCAAATGAGGCATAAAGGCAGAGGAGCGGGGAGGAGGGCTGCCCAGCTGCAGAGAGCTGATGGGAAAAAGAAGAAAGGCTGTTAAGTAATACACAAGGCAGGGTAAGAATAATAACGGTAACAATAATAGTCCCCGCAGCAGCTATCCTAAAAGCAGCAGCAGCTGATCCTCAGCATGAATCAGGCGCATTTCTAAACTCACCCGATCCTCACGGCCACCCTTCAAGGAATGATCTCATCTCAGAGACGATGTCTCTGAAATGACCACCATCTCAGAGTCTCAGACAAGGTAAGTAATTTGCCCTGAGCCACACAGCCGGTAAGCAGCAGAGTCGACTCATAATCAAATCCAGCTGACTGTAAAGTCCACCTGTGCCTGCACTGTGCAGGTTCCCACAAAGCTGAGTCCCTGGGGGCCACTTTCTGGGCAAGGCACCCAGGTTTCCAGAGGTGCTTCAGGACAAAAGTGCAAGGGGGTGACAGGTAAATGTTTTTCTTTCTTTCTTTTTCTTTCTCTCTTTCTTCCTCTCTTTCTTTCTCTGTTTCTCTCATTCCCTCTCTCTTTCTTTTTTTTTTTTTTTTTTTGACAGGGTCTCACTCTGTCACCCGGGCTGGAGTGGCATGATCATGGCTCACTGCACCCTTGACCTCCCAGGCTCAAGCAATTCTCCCACCTCAGCCCTCAAGGAGCTAGGACTACAGGCACATGCCACCATTCCCAGATAATTTTTGTGTCTTTTGTAGAGAAAGGGTCTCGCCCTGTTGCCCAGGCTGGTCTTGATTTCTTGGGCTCAAGCGATCTGCCTGCCTCAGCCTTCCAAAGTTCTGGGATTACCAGGCATGAAACACTGGACCTGAACACTTCTTTTAAAACGACTTGTTGAAGATTTTGATTTAAACAATTCCCAGTCCTCTACTGTGCGCCAGGGGCTTTGGGAGATACAGAGATGTGTGAGACAGACCTTTACAATCCAGCCGGAGGACAGGTGATTCGCCCTAATGAAGGGAAGTCAACATCAGAGAAAGAGGCAGTGTGTGTTGAATGCCCATTCTGTGCCAGGTCCTCTGGGGAGCTCTTTACGTGCATAATCATTTAATAGTTATTGCTTCTATTTTATAGTTAAGGACACAGGTTCCAAGAGGGAATTTATCTAACATCACACAGCAAGTGCACGGCAGGGGTAGGGTGTGCCTGACTCTAAAACCCATGCTTTTTTTTTTTCTGAGATGAAGTTTCACTCTGTCACCAGGCTGGAGTGCAGTGATGTGATCTTGGCTCACTGCAACCTCTGCCTACTGGGTTCAAGCGATTCTCCTGCCTCACCTCCCAAGTAGCTGGGATTACAGGCGCATGCCACCACACCCAGCTAATTTTTGTATTTTTAGTAGAGATGGGGTTTCACCACATTGGCCAGGATGGTCTTGATCTCTTGACCTTGTGATCTACCCACCCTGGCCTCCCAAAGTGCTGGGATCACAGGTGTGCGCCACCACGCCTGGCCTAAAATCCATGCTTTTAAACACCAAGTAGCACTGCCAAATGGAGCATGTCTGAAGAGCTTCCGAAAAGAGTGATGGGTTCAATTTGAGGAGGGGAGGGAGAAGGAAGATCCACACGCAGCACTGCGGGGTCTTGAGGTCTCTGTGACCTTCCTCTGGATGGAATTTGGGGGTAAGAAATCAGGGTATTCCAGGGTCAGGGCTCAGCCTCAGTAATCCCACAGCAATGGGAAAGTGAGCATCTTCCAGAGTATGTCATGGCTGGCAGAGAAAAGAGGCAGCTTCCCCCCCGACTCCAAACACAAGATGTCAGTGAATTTTATGAAACCTGACATCACCAGTGTCCTTGCTAATCCATGAGTGTTGGAGAAATTAAGGAAGACAAGTTCATCCTGAAGACTCCAGGGACCAGAAGCAGAAGCAGCGAGTGCATGAACGGCACATCTTTTCTTGAGGATCTTGACATAGTGTCTTTCTCTAAGCAAGTGGCTGGGGTGCAGCCTCATTTAGAAGGCTGGCATGGGGGACCCAGTCACATTCAGTATTTCTTAGGAAATGTGACATTTCTGTGTCTTCTTCTGCCAGGATAGCACTGAGGGATCCAGACCTCCTGTCCCCATCAGCCCGATGTGAGTCTGGCACCTCGAACCTTCTCCAGGCTCTGGCCATCAGTGTCTCTGGGAATGACATCAGCAGCCCCCTGACCCTGGCAAACAAGGCTAAGCACAGGCTCTGACCACCAGCCAGCCCCCCAGCCCCCCAACCTGTAGCACATAGTTAGGGCACTGACAGACCAAATGCTTTACACGATTTAGCTCATTTATCCCATCCAACAAGCATATAAGGGAGGTAGTGTCATCCCCATCTCTATCCATTTTATCAAGGAATACTCTGAGGCACAGAGTGGTGTGCCCAAAGTCTCAGCTTGCCAAAGTCTCAGCTTAGTGAGTGGCAGCCCCCTCCACAAAGCCCCCTTGTCTAGGCTGTCCTCATCCATGGGGCAGCAGAAAAGCCAGCGTTTCCGCCAAGGCGGGCAGAGTTTCCATCAATGAGGTCTCACTCTCTCACCCAGGCTGGAGTGCAGTGGCATGATCTAGGCGCACTGCACCTTCCGCCTTCTGGGTTCAAGCGATTCTCCTGCCTCAGCCTCCCAAGCAGCTCAGATTACAGGCGTGTGCCACCATGCCTGGCTTATTTTTGTATTTTTAGTAGAGATGGGGTTTCATCATGTTGGCCAGGCTGGTCTTGAACTCCTGACCTCAGGTGATCCATGCTGGGATTACAGGCATGAGCCACTGCACCCAGCCTAGGCAGACAACTTTGGAGGTTTAGCCCTGGAATCTGAAGAGTGGGAGGACCAGGGGCCTGGAAGAGAAGCTGGAGCCCGTCCCATGTTACTGCCTCTGGTCAGTGTTCCTGGTGGCCAGCCAGGCTCGTGTCAACCTCGATGCCATCTGGACACAGCATTTGTCCTTGTGTGGCAGGCAGTTCTGGACACTGACTGGATTCATTTGGTTTGTCTTCCCCAAGGGGCATTTAGCAGCAAAAAAGCAGAGAGGGGCGGAGATGAGAATTTATCAAATCAGGGACTGCAGAGGGTGCTGGTGAGTATCCACCTGCCATGCCGTGGGGCTGGGAGCCTGGGCTCCAGACCAGAGGCTGGGTTTGTATCTCAGCTCTGAACTTAGTAATTACCCAGACATGACAATACTTAGGGCTCTCAGTCTCAGCTCAGTCATCTATACAAAGTAAGTTTTACCGGGATCTGCCTCACTGGGTTCATAAGTGATGAGCTCAGAGTTTTGATTACAGGTGTTTATTCATTTACCCAACAAAATATTAACTGAGCACCTACTATGGATCAAGGCCCGATCTAAGCACTGAGGATACAGAAACAAAGCAGACAGAAGGCCTTGTCTCCATAGAGCTCACATGAGAGTCTGTGGTATGGTAGAAGGTAATACAAACTAGAAGAAAGTAACACAGCTGTGGGTCATGATTTTAAAAACGGTGGCCAGGCACACAGTCACCAAGAAAATGATATCTGAGCAGAGATTTGAAAGATGAGGGGGAGGAATCACGTGAATACCTGGGGAAGAACATTCCAGGTGGAGGAGGGAACCACAGTACCAAGGCTCTAAGACAGGAGCCTGCCTGGCAGTTTCCAGGGACCATAAAGCTGAAGAATCCACGAGTGAATACATTGAGGTCCCTGACCCAGTGCCGGGCAGACAGTAGCTGCTCTAATTGTAGCAGAAATCCTTTACAGGCCATGCAGGAGGTGGGCGTCCATTCATCTTTACAGAGGCCCAGAAGGGGTCAGAGACTAACTCAAGGCCATTCAACTTAGGGGCAGAGAAGAAGCTGGGGTCCTGCTCAGGGTTCTTTGCTGTTCACCACCCTGTGTTTCTTGGAATTTGGGAACAGGCACATGGGAGGCTGAATCATGGTCTTCAAAGATATCTAGGTTCTAATCTCTGGAATTCGTAACTGTTAGCCTATATGGAAAAAGTGCCTTTTGGGGCATGATTAAGTTAATAATCTTTCGATGGGGAGGATTACATTGGATCATCCAGGTGGGCCCAATTTGGTGAGTAGTGCCCTTGCTTGGTCCATAGTAGGTGCTCAGTTAATATTTTGTTGGGTAAATGAATAAACACGCGTAATTAAAACTCTGAGCAAAGCGGAAAGGTCAAAGGAGGAAGCAGGAGATAGGATCATGGAAGCAGGAGGAGGTGAGGAGGGGGTCACTAGCCCAGGGATGCAGGTGGCCTCTAACAGCTGGAAAAGGCAAGGAGATGGATGCTCCCCTGCAGCCTCCGGAGGAACCAGCCCTGCCCAAATTTTGATGTCAGCCCATGAAACTGATGTTGGACTTCTGGCCTCCAGAACTGCAAGACAATAAATGGGTGTTGCTTTCAGCCATGAAGTTAGGAGTGATTAGTATGGCAGACCCAGGAAACTCCTGCAGCCGGTGATCCTGTTCACACCTGTGTAGATCCCATTCACACCTGTGTAGATCCCGTTCACACCTGTGCATGGCGCCTGCCAGCACACAGACTGTTTCCCTACCCCGTAGTTGGTTTGATTGGACATAGTCCCTTAATCCTGATAAAACCAATCGCTTGGTGAACTATGCGCCCTTTCCTCGTGTGGCCAGGTGGGAGGGAGGCTCAGCATGGCAGTGCACCTCTACCAAGTTTGCATTTTAACCCAGGATTCTGCTAGCGAGCCAAGTTTACACTTGTTCTAACATTGCCGGGACAAAAAACTGTGATAAAGGTATTCTCATGCTTGAGTCAGCGGGTACCCCACTGCCTGGGGGCTCCAAACTGCAGTTCCAAAGTGCTGACGACGGGACAAGACTGATGTTTATTTCAAGTACTCATTAGATGAGGGCTTTTAAGTCCAAACTTACGTGCCGCAGCCAGCCAGCCCACTGCAGGCCGACAAGTCCTGTAGAAGCAAGCCCTCTGCGTTCCCAGACTTTTCTTAGACCAGCTCTGCTTCTGGAGATTAGGACACCGTTTGAGAAAGCTTGTTCTGCCCATATCTGGACTTTTTCTTTTTTAGCCACAGCAGTGCCGTCTCTATAGAAGTGGTTCCCAAACCTGCTGCCAAGAGCTCTTTTGGTATTGAGCTGAGCTTGTCCAGTGCCCCCGCTTCGCCGTCCCCCGTCCCCTCGTCTCCACGTCATACCTGACATTCCTACTTGAGGCATTGTAGCCAGAGCTGCTTTCTTGAGTCCTGGGTTTCCTTCCTGCCTCTGATTTTTAGGAAGTCACTTGTCACACTTGGTTCTTTTTCCAACTGTTACATTTTGGAATTGTGGCAACTACAGTGAACATCCTCTTGAGCGCCTGTGAAGTGCCAGTGCTGGGTGCTTTACATGCCTTTATTATTACTTATTCTTACTATTAATTTCATGTATTCTATTTTGTTTTGATTTGTAAAATTTTAATATTCATTATGTATTTACTTTTCTTTGTTAATTTTGTGTTCTATTTTGTTTTATTTATAACATTTTAATATTTGTATATACTTTTCTCAACAGTCTATTATGAATATCATTTACTTAATATAATCATATTCTAATTTATCAGTTATTTATTATCATGCTTAAACTTCCCAAGGACCTGATGAAAAAGTTTCTAGAATAAGCCCCATTTCACAGAAGAGGAGCCTGGAGTTCAGGGAAGTTTAGTAACTCGCTCAAAGTCACATAGTGAATAGTGCAGCAAAGATTCAAACTAGATACAACTCACTCCAAGCAATTAGGTTTTTTTTTTTTTTGAGACTAAGTTTAACTTTGTTGCCCAGGCTAGAGTGCTGTGGTGCAATCTCGGCTCACTGCAACCTCCACCTCCCGGGTTCAAGTGATTCTGTTGCCTCAGTCTCCCGAGTAGCTGGGATTACAGGTGCCTGCCACCACACCCAGCTAATTTTTGTATTTTTAGTAGAGACAGCGTTTCACTGTGTTGGCCAGGCTAGTTTTGAACTCCTGACCTCGTGACCTGCCCACCTTGGCCTCCCAAAGTGCTGGGATTACAAGCTTGAGCCACCGTGCCTGGCCCGAGTGATTAGTTTTATCAGAATGAAGGAACTGTGCCCAATCAAACCAACTATCGGGTAAGCAAACAGCCTGTGTGCTGGCAGGTACCATATACAGGTGTGAGGCACCTGTGGCACAACCTACTGCCCAGTGACCCCAGGACCCTCACTCCCACGAAGAGACCCTTCCCCTGCTGCGGCTGCCAGAAACCCTTCTAGGTCAATTTCAGTCTCTGTGGTCAGGAGATACAATTCCCTGCTTTTCTTAGTGTCTTTTCCCTTCATACAAACCAGCTTCCCCAATATGAGTTACTCAGTCCCCTGCAACTCTGATACTCATCTGGATATGTTGTAAATAATTGATGCTGAGATGTTTAATCATAAAACTGAAATTGAGGTTAAAAAGGGACAGCTTGTAGGAGAGGGGAGGGGAGGGGAGATGAAGAGCTTGTATTAGTTTGCTGGCGCTGACAAACCAGCGCCACAGACAGGGTGGCTAAAACAACAAAAATTGATTTTTTCACAGTTCTTTAGGCTGGAAGTCCAAGATCAAGGTTGGTTCCTTCTGAGGCCTCTCTCTGTGAGCCTGCAGATGGCCACCTGTTCCTTGTGTTCTCAGGTGGTTGTCCCCATGTGTGTGTTTGTGTCCTGATTGCTGTTTTTTTTTTTTTTTTTTTTTGGAGATAGAGTCTCGCTCTGTTGTCCAGGCTGGAATACAGTGGCATGATCACCAGTTCACTGTAGTCTCAATATCCCAGGCTCAAGTGATCCTCCCGCCTTAGCCTCCTGAGTAGCTGGGGAGTATAGGTGCATGCCACCAAGCCTGGCTAATATGTGTGTGTGTGTGTGTGTGTGTGTATGTATGTATAATTTTTTTTGTAAAGATGGAGTCTCCCGGTATAACCAGGCTGGTCTCAAAATCCTGAGCTCAAGTGATTCTCTTTCTACAAGGACACCAGTGATACTGGATTAGGGCTCACTCATGACTATTTCACCTTATCTCCAAATGCAATCCCATTCTGAATACTGGGGACAGGGGGCTTCAACAGAGGAATTTTAGGGGGAACACAATCCAGACCACATTTGCTTTGCTTAGCCCCTCTTTCCCACTGCGTAATAAAAAAGATCTACCTTGGACCGAGCACTCACAACCTCCATGGTATTGCTAATGCATTTCACACATCATCTCCCAGCAGCCCTGGGAAGGAAGGGCCATGGTCCCCACTTCACAGAGAAGTCAAGGCACACGAGTGCACCGGAGGAAAATAAATCCCACCTCTGCCCAGCGGCAGCGAGGATACAATATAGGTCTCATAGGGTTGAGGGGTGAGCTATCCATGTGGAGGGTTATCCAGTGGAGTGTTTGGCTGGCTGTGTGCAGATACCACAGGGAAAGGCTCATCATTTCAGAGCTGGAGGACGCTGGTGACAGAGAAACATGGAGGTCGGGGACATGGGGGACTACGGCAGCTGAAGGCAAGGATCCTGGTATGCATCTGCTTCACTAGCTGCTCCTTACGCCCCTCAGAACCTCAGTTTCCTCATCTGTGTTTGGTACTGCCAAGACATGACACTAGGGACAAGCTGGCGTCATGATTCTCCGACCTGTGGCTAGCCCACCCTCACATCCACCCACTCTCCCGGGTTTTAAAGTCTCCATGAACTGGCTGGGTGCAGTGGCTCACGCCTGTAATCCCAGCACTTTGGGAGGCTGAGGTGTGTGGATCACCTGAAGGTCAGGAGTTCGAGACCAGCCTGGCCAACATAGTGAAACCCTGTCCCTATTTAAAATATAAAAAATTAGCCGGGTGTGGCGGGTACCTGTAATCCCAGCTACTCGGGAGGCTGAGGCAGGAGAATCCCTTGAACCCAGGAGGCGGATGCTGCAGTGAGCCACGATCGTGCCACTGCACTCCAGCCTGGGCAACAAGAGTGAAACTTCGTCTCAAAAAAAAAAAAAAAAAAAAAAGCCTTCCTGAACTAAAAAAAGACATGATCGACTTTCTTCACAGCCAGCATGCCATTCAGAAGTGGCCTGTCTCTAGAGGAGCCCTGGTGAAACTTCTATGCTGGAAACCGCTTTCACAGGGGGCTCATTGGGCACATCTTGGGTGGCTTTCCCCTCTGCCACATCAACCTATAAACACCAAGCAGGTCCCCGCTAAGGACCAGAAATGGGGCTGACCTCCCGAGGAACGCACCAGCGAGATCTGGCCGAGGTGAGATGTCACCTGCAGGGCCCGGCTCACCTCCAAGCACAGAGAGGTGCTGATCATTTCTCCTTCTGTGTGCTGGAGGGAGAAAGAAAAGAGCGTGCTGATTCACGGGTCTGATGTTTTCATCTGGTCAGTAGGGTGGTTTAATTTTGCCTATTGGCCAGGTCGGGTGGTTCACGTCTGTGATCCCAGCACTTTGGGAGGCCAAGGCGGGTGGATCACTTAAGGTCAGGAGTTCAAGACCAGCCTGGTCAACATGATGAAACCTCATCTCTACTAGAAATACAAAAATTAGCGGGGCATGGTGGCGCGAGCCTGTAGTCCCAGCTACTCAGGAGGCTGAGGCAGGGAATCGCTTGAACCCAGGAGGCGGAGGTTACAGTGAGCAGAGACTGCAGTACTGTACTCCAGCCTGGGCAACACAGTGAGACTCTATCTCAAAAAGTAATAATAATTTTGTCTATTTGTGGTTCCCAATATCCATGTTCCTCTTCCTTCATAGTAAGCTGATGCTTGGCCTTCCATGGCTTCCTAGAATAAAGACAGCAGTTCCCAGCCTCTTAGGCAGCTCACTAGCTGTTGTGTGTGACTAAGTTCTGGCCAATGGGATATTAGCAGGGTGTGTATGGGGGTGGGGCGCATTCAGGAAGCATTCTTAAATGAAGAGACATGTCTCTCCCTGCTTCCCACTTCCTGTTGGTTGTAATGCAGATGTGATGGCTGGAGCTCAAGCAGCCAAACTGGGCATGAGGTAGAGAATGGCAGAGCAACAAGATACAAGGAGCCTAGGTCCCTCAGGATCATGAAGCTGCCCTTCCAGCCTGGACTGCTGAGCTCTGGACTCTATTTACATAAGAAAAATAAAGGTTTATTTTATTAAATCTGCTTTTTTTTTTTTTTTTTTTTTGTCAGGGATAGCCAAAGCTAAGCCTGCCCACGAAGCCTGAGAGACTCACAGTGGTAGGAGCAAAGGTGGGCAGCTATGCTGGGTGCAGATACTGCAAGGAAAGGGACATAGTTTCAGAGCTGGAGGGCCCTGGTGACAGGGACACACGGAGATCAGGGAAGTGGAGGGCTATGGCAGCGGAAGGCAAGGTCCCTGGTATGCAACTGCTTCACTAGCTGCTCCTTCCACCCCTGAGAGCCTCAGTTTCCTCATCTGCAAAGTGGCAATCACGTACCATCCTGACGAGAGAATACACAGATTCTGTGCCCATAATCGGAGCACTGGTCATGACACATCCTTGACAGGAATGAGGTGAGTGATTCCATATGGGGCTTTTAGAGAGAGCCTCAGCCAGAAGCAGGATAAGAAGAAGGCGGGGGTAGAGATTCGGAAAAGTGCTCTTCAGGCAGAGATACTGGGAAGCCCTGAAAACGCACGGTCCGAAGGTCACAGGCGGAGGTGTCCAACAGGGAGGGGCGCTGGTCAGTCTCAAGCGTCCCAGAGAAGTTGAGCAGGTGCTGCTGTTTTACCTGCCCAGCAGCCACTCCCATCCCGCTGGGAACAGTGCCTGGTTTTCCTTCTTTAGTGCCCTCCCCATTCTCAGTCCATAGGGTTGACCTTGATTCTGGCTCAAGGGGCAGACACATGCCCAGAACTGGCCAATCAGGGCCTCCCACACTCCTGGGCACAGTAATAAGTTCAAGATGGACACGTGACCCATGCTGGGCCAATGAGTTTCAAATTTCAACACTTGCCCTGGAATTGCTGAGAAAGAGACACTCCTCCATTGCACATGCAGCTCAGATGCAGCTCAGAGTGGTGGATAGAGAGAGCTTGCCTGGGAATGAATGAACGCGGCAAAAAGCAGAATCAAACGGCAGGGAGTGAGTCCTCATGACACTTAGCAAACCTGGATCCTGCTATGTCTGAAGAACAACCCCAGGAATGCTCAGTGATAAGAGCTCATTCATTACGTTGAGTTTTCTGTCCCTTGCATTTGAAAGAGTCCTAGAATGCCAGAACTAGAAACTGAATTCTAGTCAACACTCATCTTTAGAATTCTGAATACATCCCAGGGCCAACTGGCTGAATTAATGTGACTTGAAATTACGCTGTCATTGTTTGTTTTTTCTTTCTTTTTTTGAGACAGAGTCTTGCTCTTGTTGCCCAGGCTGGAAGGCAATGGCATGATCTCGGCTCACTGCAACCTCTGCCTCCTGAGTTCAAGAGATTCTCCTGCCTCAGTCTCCTGAGTAGCTGGGATTACAGGTGCCTGCCACCACATCCAGCTACTTTTTTATATTTTTAGTAGAGACGGGGTTTCACCATGTTGGCCAGGCTGGTCTTGAACTCATGACCTGGTGATCCACCTGCCTTGGCCTTCCAAAGTGCTGGGATTACAGGTGTGAGCCACCGTGCCCAGCTGTCATTGTTTTTTAGTGCACATACTTCTTCATACATCTCTTTAAATTGGAAATTGGGAAAAAATTTTTTTTGAAATGATCCGTCAAATTGGGTGGTCATTCTGGTACCAGTCTGGAAACACTGAATTCAATAAAACTAAAGGGCTGGGCACAGTGGTACATGCCTGTAATGCCAGTGCTTTGGGAGGCTGAAGTGGGAGGATTGCTTGAGGCCGGGAGGTTGAAACCAGCCTGGGCAACATAGCAAGACCCCGTCTCTTGCTATGTATGCTGGTGGCACACATTGGTCGTCCCAGCTGCTCAGGGAACTGAGGTGGGAGAATCACTTGAACCCAGGAGTTTGAGGCTGCCGTGAGTTTTCATCACACCACTGCACTCCAGCTGGGTAACCATGCTTGAGTGAGACCATATCTCTAGAAAACAAAGTCTCCGCATACCCCATCCCAGTGGTGGCTGGTAAACTGGCTCTCTCTCCCTGCCCCTCTCTTCCACATGTGTGTGTTTGCACGCACACACACACACACACACAGAGCCCAGATTTGCAGTGATTGCCACTGCCCATTGCTGTGGTATAAATATTCCCACCACGGCCCTGTCAAGCTACTGATGTAACGTCACTGAACTCAGAGTAGGAAGGAGAGGTACACAATTGGCTGTCGCAAAATGATCCAAGCTCACTCTGGCACAGCACTGCAGGCCGTCACCTGAGGTCACCTCCCATGCAGGGGCGGCAGGCGAGGCTGTCCACCGCAGACTGCTGGAGGCAGTGTGGGCATCTCTGGCTGGGGGATGGATGGGTGGGTGAGCCAGGTGCACACCACGCAGGGCCGTGCAGTTGTGAGATGCAGTGAGTGAGATGTGCACGCAGCAAAGTAACAGGAAGAAAAGCTCAGGGCTGAGGACTACCTCCATCTTTTAAGTGAGGGGGAGGGAACGCTTTGCCTTGAATAAGCCATCGAGTTGCAGGTCTCTGAGGACCCACACATAATTGATACTCTCAACACGTCTCAGAAAAAGAAGTTCAGCCAGGACTGCTTGGGCTCCTTTCCCACAAGCCACATCTCCCGGGAATCCTGCTGGGTCAAGGCGGAGGGCAGTCAGTCGGGCAGCGGACGCTCGTTAGGAGCTGGGCTCTGTGCTCAGGCTACTGGAGTCTAGAATTGGGCTCTGTAGCTACTAGCTGTGCGACTCTGGGCCAGCTCTTCCCTGAGTCTCAGAATGGGGTTGACGTGAGGACAAAGTGACACGTGGCAAGCACCAGCAGGTAGTAATCTCAGAACTCAAGGAAGAATCAGTGAGTCAAGAGACTCATCAAGGGACTCAGAGAAGGAGCTAGAACATCCTAGAGAATGAGGGCAAAACCAGTTCCTTTGAGATAGCCTAGAGAAGATGAATGAGGGTGGGGGGTCTCATGGGAACAACCTCTGGAGACAAGAGAGTCCCAGTAAACTCTATGGGACTCAAGACGTGGCCAGTCTGCATTGGGATGTGTTATTACAGTGTAAATCACACACCAGATTGCCAAAGCTTATCAGGATAAAAAGAAAATCTCACTAACATGTTCATATTAATGACATATTGAGATGACATATTTTGGATATATCAAGTAAAATATATCATTAAAATTAATTTTTCCTGTTTCTTTGTCCTTCTATAAAAAAGATGTGGTTACCAGAAAATTTAAAATTATATATAGGGCAGGCCAGTGCGGTGGCTCATGTTTGTAATCCCAGCACTTTGGGAGGCCGAGTCGGGCAGATCATGAGGTCAGGAGTTCAAGACTAGCCTGACCAGTATGGTGAAACCCCGTCACTACTAAAAATACAAAAATTAGCTGGGCATGGTGGCTCGTGCCTGTAGTCCCAGATACTCAGGAGGTTGAGGCAGGACAATCACTTGAACCCGGGAGGTTGACATTGCAGTGAGCTGATATGGAGCCACTGCCCTCCAGCCTGGGCAACTGAGTGAGACTCTGTCAAAAAAAAAAAAAAAAGAAACGGTGGTTCCCCAATTCCACAACAGGCAGCCACAGAGCCCATGGCTGTGGCCAGTGCAGTCCCAAAGTGCACGTGGCAGGAACAGACCAGTGGACAGAATGCAGGCTGAGCTCCACCGGGTGACCCAATGACAATCACACCCAGTTTGCTGTCAGATGGCCAGAGGGAACTAGCTTTCCCAGGTTTCTGAGGCTTCGGGGGACAAAAAGAATACCTCGCTAACATTTTTATATTAATTACATGTTGAGATGACATATTTTGGACATGTCAAGCTAAATATATTATTATAATCAATTTTGCCAGTTTCTTTGTCCTTTTTAAAAAAGGTATGGTTACCAGGAAATTTAAAATTATATTTGGGCTTTGAATTCTATTTCTGCTGGAAAGCATGGCTGCAGGAGGTAAGCTTTCAGGGGTGTGAATTTTTGTCATTTTTGTTCACTGCTCTCTCTAGTTCAAGAACAAGCCTGACACAGGCCAGAGGAGCTTAATAGATGTTTGTTGAAGGAAATAGCACAGCATAGTGGTATAGTGGAATTTGTTGAGAGAATCAGTAGTTGACTTAGCAGTAAGTGGAATATAGATGGATTTTGGAGTCTGCGGGATGTAGGTTTAATTCTGTATATCCCTGGCAATGCACTTCACCTCCTCATCTGTTAAAAAGAAAATGCTGGCCAGGCGCAGTGGCTCACACCTATAATCCCAGCACTTGGGAGGCTGAGGCGGATGAATCACTTGAGGTCAGGAGTTCAAGACCAGCCTGACCAACATGGTGAAACCCCATCTCTACTAAAAAAAAGTATACAAAAATTAGCCGGGCATGGTGATGCATACCTGTAATCCCAGCCACTCAGGAGGCTTAGGCAAGAGAATGTCTTGAACCTGGGAGGTGGAATTTGCAGTGAGTTGAGATTGTGCCACTGCACTCTAGCTTGGGGGATAGAGTGAGACTCTGTCTCAAAATAAGAATGAAGATGAAAAGGCTGTGTGCTTCCCCAACCACTTCTGTGGGTCTAGGTTTGGCACAGGACAGGCACACTGCAAGCTGCTGTGGTCATTTGCTGTGGGAAACCTGGGGAAGCGGGGAGGCCGGAGAGCAGTGCCAGAGGGCTGTTGCCTTTCTGGGTGTGTGAATGATAACTCCAAGTTAGGCACCAGCCTGTGACCTCAAGCAGCTGCTGAGAGGTTTATCCCAAGACAGAAGGGGCCATATCGATCCCACTGCAGGAACCGCAGCCAGTTTCCCCACGAAGACAGGCAGCGGCAGCTTGGAGAGGGAGGCCGAGAGCCAGCAGCAGGTGCAATTGGGGACTAGGGGAGGTACCTCCATGGGCCACCTGGAATGGCTCCAATTTAGAAACCACCAGGGTAGGCCGGGTGCAGTGGCTCACACCTGTAATCCCAGCAATTTGGGAGGCCAAGGCAGGGGGATCATTTGAAGTTAGGAGTTTGAGACTAGCCTGGTCAACATGGTGAAACCCCATCTCTACTACAAATATAAAAATTAGCTGGGTGTGGTTGCACACACCTGTAATCCCAGCTACTTGGGAGGCTGAGGCAGGAGAATCGCTTGAACCGGGGAGGCGGAGATTGCAGTGAGCCGAAATTGTGCCATTGAACTCCAGGTTGAGCAATACAGCGAGACTCAATCTCAAAAAAAGAAAAAGAAAGAAAAAAGAAAAAAAAGAAACCTCCAGAATGACAGTGCAGGCTATTCTATGGGCTTCTCAGATTCCTCCCCAGAGGGGTCCTCTGCGGGCTGCTGTGCTGGTGTTGTGCCTGGGGAGCCGGTGGGTGGCGGCCCTTGCTGGGACCCTCCTGCAGGCCCAGGGGGACAAAAGTGGCTCTCAATCCAGCACATGCACATTGAAGCAAGTTAAAGGGTTTACTCTGAAGCACAGAAGCAGATAGGGCCATGCAGTGAGAAGTAGCTGGTACACATTTGGTGAGTGGGGCAGCGTCTCCTTCTCCCACTGCTGCTGAGATGCAGAACTCAGTCGAATTCAGAACGAAATGGAATAGACCGAAGGCATGAGTCAGCCAATGAGGGTCCCAGAAAAGTGAACAGTAGCACCGCCCAATGCTGACCTGGAACAAGCATTCCAAGGAGTTCCAGATGCTGGTGTGATCATGCGGGTTCCAGGCAGGATTGTCGAGGCAGGGAATAATGAAGATGTCCCATTTTCAAGACCAGCCGATCTTGACCTTATTCAATCAACTCTCTTTAAACCCCTGGTGCTAAAAACACCACCCCGTGTACCTACACTAAGTGGAAGACCCCTAGATTTTCTAGATTTAGAAAGACTTCTGGCTGAGTCTCACGCCTGTAATCCCAGCACTTTGGGAGGCCAAGGCAGGCAGATCATGAGGTCAGGAATCTGAGACCAGCCTGGCCAACATAGTGAAACCCCGTCTCCACTAAAAATACAAAAAATTAGCCAGGCGTGATGGTGCGCACCTGTAATCCCAGCTACTCGGGAGGCTGAGGCAGGAGAATCGCTTGAACTCGGGAGACGGAGGTTGCAGTGAGCTGAGATCACGCCACTGCACTCCAGCCTGGGAGGCAAGAAAGAAAGAGAGACAGGAGAGAGACAGGAGAGAGAGAGAGAGAGAGAGAGAGAGAGAGAGAGAGAGAGAGAGAGAGAAAGAGAGACAGGAGAGTGAGAGAGAGAGAGAGAGAGAGAGACACTTCTTACAATCCCTGAAAATGAAGCAATCTGTGCAGTTGGCAGACTACAGAGGGCGCGGTCTATGAGTGAAATGCTGTTCGCTAAAACGGACAGTTGGTCAGAAATGATCCTCTCCGTGTCGTGTGGTGGGTCTGCTGCTGCCGCTTCTGACCCTCATCATGACAACATCGGGTATGGCATTTCAAATACAGACACAACTGAAGCAACGTTGGATGACCTGACTGCTGTAGATGCTGCTTCAGAAAGCTACAGTAATCTGCTTTGGGCAGATTAAAGAACCTCTCTGGGCCTGAGTGTCACCTGGGAATGGCAGTGGTGGCTGCCCTTCCCAGCAGGCGTTTCTGGGGGCCAGGTGGGGCGACCTGGACCAGTGACTGTTCCTCAGCTAACTTGATGTGAGTGAAAACCTGATAAATGGCTACCCACCTCTGCAAGAAGGGCTGTGTTGATTTCATGTTGTTAATTTCAATATAGCAAATGCCACCAACTTAGTGGCTTCAAGCCACACAAATATATTCTCTTGTAGTTCTGGAGGTTGGAGGTCTACAATCAAGGTGACCAAAGGCTGCGTTCCTTCTGGAGGCTTCAGGGGAGAAATCCATTTCCTCGCCTCTTCCAGCTTCTAGAGGCCACCTGCCCTTTTTGGCTGCTGGAACCTTCTTCCATCTTCAAAGGACATCCCTCCAACTTCTGCTTTGCTCATCACATCTCCGGCTCTGACTCCAGCCTGCCTGCCTCCTCCTTCAAAGAACTTTTGGGACTACATCATGCTCACTTGGATAACTCGGGATCATCTTCCTGTCTCAAGGGCTGTACCTTAATCACACCAGCAAAGGCCCTTTTACCCTATAATGTGAGTAGCCACAGATTCTAAGATTAGGATGTAGACATTTTGAGGGTGGGGTTGGGAGGCATTATTTAGCCTACCACAAGGGGCACAGGCACAGTCCTCTGTAATTTAAAGGAAATTCACTGGCTTTTCACGGACTGTCCCCCAGGATAAGATTTCCTACCCTGGTATCTGGCAGCATGGCTCTTGCAACTTCAGGTGGATCTAGACAATGTGTGTCAGATTCCAAATTGGAGTACACATGTTCAGAGGGCCTTTTGTTTTTAAAAGCATGCATCGGGAGGCTGAGGCAAGAGAATCGCTTGAACCCAGGAGGTGGAGGTTGTGGTGAGCCAAGATCGCACCGTTGCACTCCAGCCTGGGCAACAAGGGCAAAACTCCATTTCAAAAAAAAAAAAAAAGCATGCATGCATCTTCAGATCATCTTCAGAAGAGCTAACACACACCGAATGCTTCCTCTGAGCCTGGATGATCATCTCATGTCATCACGCAGCAGCCACCACTGCCATTCCCATGCTAGAGTCACAGCTCAGGCCCAGAGAGGTTCCTTAATCTGCCCAAAGCCTCATGTTAATAAGCAGCAGGGCACGGCTGTGAGACAGATAGTGAGTCCAAAGTTCATCCTCTCAACCCCTCTAAAACCCTGTCTCTCACCTGCCCCCAAGCCCTGCTCTAAAAGAAGGAGTTTTTAATCTACGCACCAGTTCCATGAACGAGGTACTCCTTTATCTAAGGTCAGAAGCAGAGGTTTGCTGATGACAGAGAGAGGGAAGAGGACAAGGGGTTGTCTCAGGCCGTCAGCAGGAAAGACAAATGCCAATGTGTTAAGTAATCTGCCTTGAAGACAAGGGTCAAGGCTGAATGCTGAAAGGGCCTCTCTGACACCTTGGTTCAGCCCCTGCAATCCAGGGCTCAAGGGGCTGCCTGAAGCCTTATGTCCAGGAACTCTGCCCTCTCTGGGCTACACAGATGAATCTGAACCCACAGGCCTAGAGCCCTGTCCCAGTACCAGGCTCTGAGCTAGACATTTTGCATGTCACCTTTGTGACTGGAATCATCCCAGCACTCCCTGGCTGCTATCTCATCCCTGCTATAAAAGGAGGGAAGGGAGCTGAGGTCACAGGCTCAAAACCAGCGCTGTGCAAATTCAAACCCAGATCCTCCTCCTGAAAGCCTCATGGTGGGTGTCCCGGCCTCTGGTGCATTGGTGAGTGCTCCCTCAGGCCAGGAGCTATGCCAGCATCAACTCTACCCTCTGGGGTGTTTAGATCCAAAGATGAGCTAAGGAATTGTAATTCCACATGTTTAGGCATGGAATGGAGGCAGCCAGAGGGGTGAAGGCCAGCAAGGATCAAGACTGCCTTCTGAGCTGGAGAAACTTCCAGGCTGAACAACAACCACAATAACAATATTAATGACAATGGCTGAGCACAGTGGCTCACACCTGTAATCCCAGCACTTTGGGCGGCCAAGACGCATGGATCACCTGAGGTCAGGAGTTCGAGACCAGCCTGGCCAATGTGGTGAAACCCTGTCTCTACTAAAAAAAAAAAAAAAAAAAGGACAATTAGCCAGGCGTGGTGAAGGGCACCTGTAATCCCAGTTACTCAGGAGGCTGAGGTGGGATAATCACTTCGCCTGGGAGGCACAGGTTGCAGTGAGCATAGATCACACCAGTGTACTCCAGCTTGGGCAATACAGCGAGATTCTGTCTCCAAAAAAATATATATATAACAATCAAATAACAGCTGCTATTTTCTGAGTGCCCCCTATGAGCTGGGCATGGATGGCTGGATGGTGCTGCCTGGGAGGGCGGGCCCTGGAGGGGCCGGAGCAAAGCTGCTAACCTCTGGCTCCTCTCTCTCCAGACATCCACTCGGCAAACATCAACCTGAAGCAGCAGTCGTCCAGGTGCTGGGGACAATGGCATCTTGGGGAAATGACCCAGTGCCAGGTCCCCCACAGGTACGGCCTCTCTTTACAAAAGCCTAATACCAAATAGGAATGTCCCAAACAGGTAAACTGAGGGATGCTTCTTGTTATCAGAAAAGAAGTCACTGCGGGGACCCTTCACGTAGAATGCTATTGTCTTTCCCCAGAATGTAAAGCCATCCAAGGCGTTGCACAGGTGATTCCCAACAAGGGTCTTTGGAGGCCTCAGGGTTTGGCCATGCTGGGCTGGGGGAGCCAGGCTGCCCAGGGTTACCTTGATGAGCACTCATGTGGTGTGATGGCCATGCCTTGTGCTTACAGACCAGGCAGGGCCTCTTTCTTGCAGATTCTAAGGCTGGGCGTGGTCAGGCCTAGCCAATCAGTTCTTCTGTGTCCCAGGGGGTTGGGCTACGGCCCAGGCAGAACCAGTGAGGCTCAGATCTTTGCTTTGGAGGAAACATTGAGACTCGCATCCCTCTGGGTTTTCGGGAAGCAGCCTGGAGCTGCCAGTGGCCCTCTTGTCTTCGCAAGGGGAGAGGCTGCCTGAGGAGGGGACCAGCAGGGAGGTTAAGCGAGCCGAGGTGGAGATCGAGGGAAACTCCAGAGGATACCACTGGACCCAGAAATCCAGCTGGACCTGGCAATGTTTCCATTGTATGAACCAAAAACACTCTTTTGCCTAATAAAATTTTTTAAATCAAACAAGTGACTAAAACAGTAAAACAAAACAGGTCAGCTGCCACCCCCCACCCCCCGCTTTTCTGAGGCCAGCTTGGTGCCAACAGCGTGAGCAGCCAGTGCCACGTGTGCCCACGCATCCTCTCAGCTTGCATTCAGGTGGCTCGCCCCTGCAAAAGTGGGGGTTCGGGAATGGGGGCTGAGAGTCAGGGCCTGAGGGTTATCAGAGCTCTTTCCTTGGCCAGGCTGTTTTGAGGATGGCTGCTAAGGTCACTCACTAAGAGAGGGCTGTGGCGCCGGCAATGAGGGAAGAAGGACAGAGTCCCAGGGCTGCAAGTGGGAAATGTCTCCTAGGCCACTGCCCTAGAAGACGCCAGGCCATAGAGAGGATCATAAATTACCAGGTGGGAATGCCTCTGGGCTGCTAGCAGGAAATAGAGGGTGGAGGGACCAGGCCTGTCCTTGAAAACGTTATTGTCACGGTTATGATACACATTCACAAACAGATACAGGAGAAAAGAAAGGAAGCAGAGATGGATTGAAGGGCACGTCAGAGCAGGCAGACAGCCCTGGGGCTCCATCTCCTCCCCACGGGCTGGGTACGGTGCTAGCACCCACAGGCATCACCAGCCTCTGCCCTCAGCCTCCTGCATGCCCAAGATGGGCAAAGAGAGAAGAAGCCACAGTGAGAGCAAGGGCAGGAAGGAACAGAGAGGCATGGACAGCACAAAGGAGGAAAAATCGAGCCGAAGTGCAGGGGACCTGCGGAAGCACAGGGGAGGAAGCGATGAGGGCGGGCGATGGGGGCAGGGGATTAAGATCCAGTCCCCAGGAGGCAAGCAGGGATGGAGATCCGCTGGGGGAGGGGTGGACCCGGGGCTGGGGGGTGGGGATGCTGTGTTGGAAGGAGGGTGACTCTGGCGGCAGCCGCGTGCTCCCACTGGATAGCTGTGGCCTCTGGTCAAACAGCTCGCCTCTGCTAGGCCTGCAGCTGCCGAGGGGCCGGCCCAGTGCAGGGTTTGTGTAGAGATGGGCCACCAGTCACACACATACCCACAGTGGGCTGCCCCACAAGCTGGCCACCTTGCCTTCCTCACAGTGGTTTCCCCAAGGACAGAGGGGAGGAGGAGCGCAAGGCAGCCAGCCTGCTTCAGGACAGCCACCCACTTCCTGCTTAGTCCAGATAACCCCACACCTCACCTGGATACAGATTGCGAAGGCCTCCCCCGTGATCTCTCTGCCCCCTGGCCTGCCCTCTCTCCACTGCTCTCAGAGGGGTCCTTCCAAAAGGCAAATGTGACCATCCTACCCTCCGGCATGATCCCTCCAGGGCTCCCTATGGCCGCCCTCCAGGATTAAGCCCTGCTCATGAGGCTCTTCCTGGTCCTAGTGCCTGCACTCCTCTCAGGCCTGGGTTAATTTCCATGCACAATCTCATTTAATCCTCCCCACCATCAATACACAACCCCATTCTACAGCTGTCTTAAGTGAAGCTGGGAGAGGCTAAGTAACCTTTGCCCACTTCCCACATCAGCAAAGTCACCATCTTCCTCATCTGGGCTCAAAACCAAGGTCAGCCATGACCCCTGGCTCTCGCTCATTCAGGGGCAAGTCACAAACATCCATTAGTCACAAATGCCCATCTCATCCCCCTTTCTGTTTTCACTGCTGCCATTCTGGGGTAGACCCTTATTCCTCACTGTACCTAACGGGCTTCGTTCCCTGTCTTTCCTGTCCATCCAATTCACCTAGCACACTACTACCATTTTGATCCTTCTGGAATAGCCATTTTCTATCTGGTTACTCCCTGCTCAAGAACATTCAGTGGCTCCCCAGTGCCAAACAATCAAAGACCATACTCTTCATGCCCTTTACCCCTAACCTGTGGAGTCTGGGAAAACAAGTGGAAAGGCTTACCAGGGTGCCTTCCTAAGCCTCTCTCCACTGGCTGAGTGGGAGGAGGGGGCAGCGTCCCTCCCTTGGGCTCAGGGCACAGGTAGCTGGAGGGCAGGGCTGGATTCCAGTTGCTGGGGCCCTCAGTGCTGCCATGGAGTTGGCCTCCCTGACCTGCAGTGTCCTTGCTTGGGGTTCTACAAGGGGTAGACATGGTTCTTTCCCCTTGAGGGCTTCTGTGAGGCCTTTAAATGGATAACAGCATGGATAATAGGAGGATGACCACGGGTTGCAGCACTCCACATGTGAGCTGGAACTCAAAACCGACCTCTGAATAGCTCAGGTACCCACGGATGGGCACGTGAAGATGACACTCAGTTCAGCCTGTGAAAAGAGATTCAACCAGTCTACCCAGACTACAGAGTTCAAGTTCACAGACTGGTAAAATTCCTCCCAGTTTTGGAGACCACCTGTCACGGCATTTAGGAAGTACAAGGCTGAGAATGTCTGCTTTGTCAGCCATCATAACCAACCTCACATATAGACGTGGCCAAGAAAAATAAATCAGAAACATAATCCGTAACTGCGTTACACCAAAAATCTGAAATTAATATCCCAGCAGATGAAGAAGAGACTATTTATTATAAGGGGATTTCCCCACCTCCAAGAAGTCTTGGGCCTCAGTTTCCCCCCTGTACAGTAAAAACATGAGTAGGACTATGTTATCCCAACATTTCTTCCTGTACTGAAATGCTCAGGTTTCATGAGTTAGTCCCAGTTACAGAAGTCTGCCCGGGTGCCAAGGATGGCAGTTTTTAGAGAGTTCTTTGGAGAAAAGAAAGAATATCACAACTGATAGGATAAATAAAGTTTTGGGCAACGTGGCAGTCACCTTCTGCATGGGGAAGGAACAGAAGAGATCTGACAAAATGAACAGGTGTCTTTTCCTGCGGCGGGCTCAGGGCTCCTAAATTTTGAGCATCTCCCAAGCATGACTTCGCCGGGGAGGTGGCTTACGGGAAATCTGCATATGTGGAAGAATGAAGTCTGGACCATCATGCACACTGGGAACAACAGTTATCTTTGGGGCATGGGGGTCAGGCGGGGGTGAGGCAGGTGGGACAATTCCACCTTCCTGTACTTCTATCCCAAGTTTCTTTACTTTGGCTCCACTGACATGTTGGCCAATAATTCTTTGTTGGGGGCGCCGTGCCGTGCAACGTAGGTAGTGTAACAACATCTCTGGTCTCTACCTACTAGGTACCAGTAGCATCTCCCCAGGTGGGGCAACCAAAAATGTCTCCAGAAATTGCCAAATATCCTATGGGAGGGCAAAATCACCCCTGCTTGAGAGCGACTACTCTATACTATTGAGTTTTAAAAACTTAAGATAAGCACATGTGCTAATGTATACTATGAAGGATAGCTATATTTAACCCCTCAGCAAGTGTGGTTCATTTTACCTGTTCAAAGGTCTCAGATCCACATACTTCCTGCTTCTGCCATCACTGCCATCTTTGTCTAAGCCACCGTCACCTGGACAACGATATCAGTTTCCAACCCGGTCTCTCTGCAGCTGCCCTCGTGAGTAGATCACAAGGTCAAGAGATTGAGACCATCCTGGCCAACATGGTGAAAACCCGTCTTTACTGAAAATACAAAAATTAGCTGGGCGTGGTAGCACACACCTGTAGTCCCAGCTACTCAGGAGGCTGAGGCAAGAGAATCACTTGAACCCAGGAGATGGAGGTTGCAGTGAGCTGAGATCGCCCCACTGCACTCTAGCCTGTCCACAGAGTGAGACTCCATCTCAAAAAAAAAAAGAGGAAAAGAAAAGAGAAATGCAGACACCCTCATGGTCTCCCCGGACCTGCTGGACTGGATCCTGCAGGAGACACCTGCACCTTCATGCTTGAAATGAGCGGCTGCGGCCCCACTGTCCTTCTCACCAGCTCCTTCTCATCTGTCACTTAAATGTGACCTCCGCAGTGAGGCTTTCCAAATGAGACATTTGCAAATAGGTCCCCATGCAATTCTCTGTCTTAGCATCTTGCTGGTTTTGGACATAGCTATGGTCACAACATGTAATCATCTTGTTTATGTTATTTCCTGCCTGTTTCCAGCTCCATAGCCCACATCCCTGGTGTAAGCTCTAGGAAGGCAGACACAGGGCAGATGGCGGCAGACACAGAGAAGGCACTCAGAAAATAGTACTGGGAGGAATACTAGCCACATATATTGTGCCTTTACTATGTGGTAAGTTTTCTTTACAAGAATTATCTTGTTTGTTTATTTATTTGTGTGTTTATTTATTTAAGACGGAGTCTTGCTCTGTCGCCCAGGCTAGAGTGCAGTGGCACAATCTTGGCTCACTGCAACCTCTGCCTCCCGGGTTCAAGCAGTTCTCCTGCCTCAGCCTCCTCAGGAGCTGGGATTACAGGCATATGCCACCACGCTGGGCTAATTTTTGTATTTTTAGTAGAGATGGGGGTTTCACCATCTTGGCCAGGCTGGTCTTGAACTCCTGACTTTGTGATCCACCCACCTCTGCTTCCCAAAGTGCTGGGATTACGGGCGTGAGCCACTGCACCCGGTTTTGTTTATTCTTCATGCAATCTATCGGTGAGATAGATACCATGTACGATAATCTCCCTTTTACAAATGAGGAAATGGAGGCAAAGGCCATAAAGTTTTGTAGCTGGTAATTGGCAGAGTTGGGGCACCTGGGGCTGGGTGGGGGCGTGATCTCACTCCCGTAACTACACCCTTTACCTCTGCACGATACTGCCTTATTTGTAAGTCAAGTAGCACATTACACACATGAGGGATGCTTGACATTGAACAGCATTTCCTAGTGAATGCTTCCATAAAAAAAGAATTCTGCTGTTGGGGGATATTTATCCCTTGTGTGCTTTTTTGGTAAATGACATCTTGGATTCAGAATCTGTTTAAGCAAAGTCCACAGATCCATGTGTTCCCAAAGAGTGTTGATTTTACCGGCAGACATAAAACAAGTCCAACCAGGAAGATGCCGAGGCTACTCAAATGTAGAAACCATCGGCTGGGCGTGGCGGCTCTCATCTGTAATCCCAGCACTTTGGGAGGCTGAGGTGGAGGATCACTTGAGGTCAGGAGTTTGAGACCAGCCTGGCCAATATGGTGAAACCCCGTCTCTACTAAAAATATAAAAATTAGCTGGGGGTGATGGCAGGTCCCTGTAATCTCAGCTACTATGGAGGCTGAGGTAGGAGAATCACTTGAGCCTAGGAGGCGGAAATTGCAGCGAGCCGAGATCACACCACTGCACTCCAGCCTGGGTGACAGAGTGAGACTCTGTGCCCCCCTCAATCCTCCAAAAAAGAAGTAGTCGATATTTCTGTGTCCTGTCAGGCTGACCTTCCCTCCTCACAGCCACCTGGTGAATAAGCTTTCCGCATTGGGGATCTGGTATTTTCCTTCTATGGCCTTTCTTGCCTGTCCTCTTTCTTGCTCCAAGCTGCCTTAGGTAGTTATTTCCAGAATTTAATATTCAGGACAACCCATTATAGACAGAACATGGGGGCCTCAATTTTGCAAATGAGGAAGCTGAAGCTCAGAGAGGTGAAGTGATTTGCTCAAGTTTGCACAGCCAGTAGGCAAGAGACCCAGAGCTTGAACAGTTCAACTCGGAGTGGTCCTGGAATACTGATGATCATGTAAGCTGAGGCTTGCTCACTCTGTGCTAAGAGCTTGCCTGTGTGATCTTACAACAGTCCCATCGGGCAGGCGCCGTGACCATGCCCACTTTACAGATGAGGAGACTGAGGCTCACAGAGGAAGAGTGACACATTCTCAAGGTTATGCAGTCAAGAAGAGGACAGAGGAGTTGACTCTAGAAGGGATGCCCTGTTATGTACTGACATTCTGCTTTCAGCCTAGTGCAGTCACACATTTTAATTAATTAATTAATTACTTCATTTATTTATTTGAGACGAAGTTTCACTTTTGTTGCCCAGGCTGGAGTGCAGTGGTGCAATCTCAGGTCACTGCAACCTCCGCCTCCTGGGTTCAAGCGATTCTCCTGCCTCAGCCTCCCGGGTAGCTGGGATTACAAGCACCCGCCACCACGCCCAGCTAATTTTTGTATTTTTAGTAGAGACAGGGTTTCACCATGTTGGTCAGGCTGGTCTTGAACTCCTGATCTCAGGTGATCCACCCACCTTGGCCTCACAGAGTGCTGGGATTACAGGCATGAGCCACCCACCCAGCCAGTCACATATTTTTAATTTATAAACCAGTCCTTGTGGAGTTTCATGCAGGCAGCCAGGTGTCACGGTTTGATGGCTCACCTTTTATTTTTGTTTTCTACCCAAAGAAGACAGAGCAGCTTGAAAAACCCATGCTGTGGTTCCCACAACACAGGTAAAACACTAAAACAAGCATACAAAATAAACAAACAAAAGAGTTGTTTGTTCACCTTGAGTCCCGTCTGGTCGACCACCTGCTGCCATAACCCAGAAAGCCAGGACGGTGGGACAGGAAGCTCACCATTCCGTTAGACATGAGGGTAACCATCAGCCTGAATCTCTTGCAAGGGAATAAAGCAAGATGGTTAGGAACTGGAGCCTGGGAACTAGGCTCTGGGTTTTTAAAATGAGGGAATCCAAAAGACGGTTTAATTTCACGGCTTAAGAGTCCCTGGACGTGGTTCCAAAAGGCTTTTTGCTACACCTGTTGCCACTTGCCACCTGGAGGCTATCCTGTCACTTCCTCAAAGGCATGAAGGACAACTTCCCATCCTACTGCAACCTGGAGCCCTGCCCAGCTCAGTCACAAACCTAGAGAGGTGTGTGACCTCGCAGATGACAGCAATATCAGCTGACAAGCACAGCAGGCTTATGGTGTGCTGGGTGGCCTCCTATGCACTTTATACCTACTGACACATTTCATCCTCACTGTAGCCTGTTAAGGCTGGTGTCAGTGCTCCCATTTAAAGATGAGGAAACTGAAGTTTGAGGCATTAAGTAACTTGACCAAGGTCCCACAGCTGGTAGAAGAGGGATGTGAAATCATTCTTGGAGATGGAGTTTCATTTTTGTTGCCCAGGCTGGAGTGCAATGGCGTGATCTCGGCTCACTGCAACCTCCATTTCCTGGGTTCAAGCTATTCTCCTGCCTCAGCCTACCGAGTAGCTGGGATTACAAGTGCCTGTCACCACGCCCAGCGAATTTTGGTATTTTTAGTAGAGACAGGGTTTTGCCATGTTGGTCAGGCTGGTCTTGAACTCCTGATCTCAGGTGATACACCCACCTTGGTCTCCCAAAGTGCTGGGATTATAGGCGTAAACCACTGTGCCCCAGTCACACATTTTTAATTTATAAACCAGCCCTCCTGGGTTCAAGCAATTCTCCTGCCTCAGCCTTCAGAAAGCACACAGCCTTCCAGAAGGACAAGCTCTCACCTAGCCAGTGATGGATTCTCCTTCCAGTCTGCTGGGGGTCTTCTGCATTGATCCCCATCCCACAAAGCTGCTGACAGCATGGTGCAGTGAACAGAGTCAGGAGCTGGGCAAACCCAAGTTTCAATCCCAGCTCCATACTTCCTACCTGTATGGCCTTGGGCAAGGGACTTGACCTCTCTGAGCCTCGGATTTTGCTCTGTGGATGAGAATAGCACCTTGCCTAGAGGGTATAAGGATTAAATTAGATGATAATAGTTAACATTTCCTAAGTGCTCCCCATGCTAAAGGCTCTGGGAGGGAAGAAGTACTGCTACTGTCTTCATTTTACAGATGAGGAGCTGAGCCTCAGAGAAGTTAGGTCACTTGTACAGAGAAACACAGCCAATCATGGAGCAGTGGGGGGTTCTGAGCCCCAGCCCCTATGGACTACACAGTGCATCCACTTATGCAACCAAAACAGCCAGCATAGTGTCTATAACACAACAGCTTCTCAACACACAGCCAAAATCATTATTTGGAAGGCTTCCAGGGAGACAGAACTCAGAGAGTGCCTGTCTGGTTCTGCCCGACGCCCAGTGCCTGAGGTATCTCTGCATCTCTGCAAGTGAGTGCTGCCTTCTGTTCCTAGCATGGAGAGCCCTGTGATGGCCGGCACATGGCCAAGATCTGTCTGGTGACTGAGGGGGCTTTGTCTGTAGCTTAGAGCTGGTCTAGCTGACGATCAGGAGACAGCCCTGGGACCAGACTTTGACCCCAATTAGGTTTATGCTTAAAAACAGCCTAATGTTAAGTGCTCGATAACTCTGCTGGCCAGAAGAGAGTTTAGCATTTAGTGTCTGGTGGTGCCAGCCGCAGGCTGGGCATCAACACTCGGCGCTTGCTGAGCATGGACATGCTCATGGGTCACACCCCAGATCTGCTGACTCAGTTGCCAGGGCTGGGGCGGAGGCACCTGCTCATTTATGTATTTGTTTACTGAAGATGCAGTTTATATATAGTAAAATGCACAGATCTTAGTGTACACTTAGATGCACTTTGAGAACTGTACATATCCATGGAACCACTGCCCAGAAAGAAGACCTTTCCATGACTCCAGAAACTTCCCTTGTATGTTCATACCTTCTTTCAGTCTACCTTTCTGCCTTATTTTACCATCGGTTAGTTTGGCTTGTACTAGAAGGTTCTATGTTTGTGTTGCTTTTTGAGACAGGGTCTTGCTCTGTCACCCAGGCTGGAGTACAGTGAATCTTGGCTCACTGCAGCCTCAACCTCCTAGGCTCAAGCCATCCTTCCCATTGCAGCCTCCTGAGTAGCTGAGATTACAGGCGTGCACCACCATGCATGCTAATTTTTATATTTTTTGTAGACAGGGTTTCGCCACGTTGCCCAGGCTGGTCTTGAACTCCTGGGCTCAAGTGATCCTCCCACCTCAGCCTCCCAAAGTGCTTGGATTAGGCATGAGCTATTGCATTGGCTAGAAGTTTACAGAAATGGAATCACCCAGAATGTGCTCTCTGTTTGCCTGCCTTTGCTCATCCGTGGCGTCGCCTGTATTCCGGTTCCTTTCCTTCCTTTAACTTTCTGAGTAGCTGTCAGCTGTGTGTCTGTATCAGTTTGTTTACCTGTTGGCCTGCTGACGGACAGCTGGGATGTTTCCTCCACTAGAGGAAATGCATAATGTCATACATAATGCTGCTATGAACCTCTGTGGACCAGTCTGTGTGAAGAACGCAGATGTTTGCCTTTCTCTCCATAAATACCCAGGAGTGCAATTGCTGGGTCACAGGTGGAAGTATCATTTAAATCATCTGTCCAGGTGCCACAGCCACCCAATTGGGGTGCAACTCCCCAGTCTGTTCTCTTTTAAGCCCCATGTCCAGATGCCAAGCCCCTGGAGGTTCCAAGATCTGCTCTGAGTCACAGAGGAATCAGTTTTCCTAACGAGCAGCCTCTGAGTCATTCCACATTTTGATTCCCATTTAGCTTTGAAAGTTGAACCGATTCTGGGTGGTTTGTTCTGACTAATGAGATCAGCTGTTCCTATCAGGGCTAAAAGCCCACAGAGAGAACACAAGGAAAGCTGAAGCTGCCAAGGCTTCAGCCAGGTTTCATGATCCCTTCCCCTATAGTCCACAGATCGAATGAGCTGCTGAATCCCACCATTCATGGTCCTACCTCTAAACTCCCCGTTAAGGGACCTCCAGGGGTCCAATGCTGATTTAGCAGAGGCGGTAGAGCAAGGTGGTTAGAGTCAGTGGAGATAAAAATCTATGTCTGTCTGGATGGTTTTAGGCAAGCTGCTTCACCTTTCTGAGCCTCAATGTCCTCATCTGTAAAATGGGCACGCCAGCAGTACTACCTTATGATACTGGAGCGTATGAGGTATACAAAAGGAGGTGGTAGGTGAGCCATAGATGGGGGTCAGGAAGCAAAGGGAGCAGCAGTTTGAGACCCTGCTGTTATCTGAGGACCCCTGAAGCACCTCCCTTGTGGTTTGCTAAACTTGCAGATTCTTGGGCCGGAGGAAGGACTTGCAGAATCGGAATACCGGGTAAGGCCCAGGATCTGCTTTTAATTACCCAAGTGATCCTGATGCTCACAAAAACCTCAGAGCCCTCATCCTGGGGTGCGGACCCAAGAGGAGTCTGGGGAATAGGCCAAGCCTGAGGATGCAGAGACAGGTTGGGTAGGAGGACCGGGAACGCAGTTAAGGCTTGGATGAGCCACCGTGGGCCACCGAGACAGGGAGGGCCAGGGACAAGTCAAAGGGAGCGCTTTACTCCTCCACCAAGACTGTCCCCTGGCTCCGCCCCAGGGAACCCCTCCTCACCTAGCAAGGCTCCAGCCACAAGGCCCTCATGTGGCCTGGTGGTTCAGCTCAGGAAAGTGCTAAATGTCTGTGCAAGGCAGGCATTATCGAGCCGGGGTCAAAAGTTCTGCTTCTAGGTTCGACTCCTCGCTGAGTTCCTTCCTTCCTGGTTGGGTGAATTTGAGAGCGTTATTTCAGCTGGGCCATGGAAACGGTTTAATAAGTGGTATCTCCCTAGTGGAGTTTCCAGGACTCATGAGTGCGTGTGGGTAGAAGACTTAAGGAGACGTTAGGCATGCTGTGAACGGTAGGTATGCAACAGCGCTGGGCTCATCTCACTTCCTCTTTAGGGATGGGGATGGGGTTGGTGACCACTGATGATCCGGGAATATTCTGCAACCCATTCTGTAAGGCTTAACTAACAAGTGTTCCTACAGTTGCTTCATACAAGGGTTCAAATCATGCAATCTTAAGCAATCAGTCAGTCGAATTAAAAAATCCCCCAAATCTAAAACAATAAAATGCTTAAGAGACGCATAGAGAAGGCCCCTGAGAGGCGCTGCACATCCATCACCAATTAACCACAGAGATGGGCCCTCCCTCCTGTCTGTGACCAACTAACTGCCTTTGAGATCCAGCTGCTCGCCCAGGAGTTGCTGCTCCTCCCAGTCTGCGTCCTCTTTTGCCAAATGACATCCCCGTCGCCGCAGCATCCTCTACTCCTTTTCCATCCTTCCCGGTCCCGGTCCCTCCCGACTTCCCCATTCCACTGTCGGGGCATATCATTCTTCTGGTGGCCTGGGCTTGACATCTCAGTGACCTTAGGTATTCTCTCCCCTCCCCGACTCCACCCCCGTAACATACACACACTCTCTGGTTTCAAACTGGCAGCTCCAGGACTATGTCTGGCCCATGGAAGCGTCTTATTTGGCCTGTGAAGTGTTCGTTATTTTACGTAATATGAAGTAATTGCCAATATTGAGAACGGGGGTGAGCTCACATGCCAGACTTGATAATCTGATCTCTCTGGCCTAAATTCTCACATGGTGCTGAGTCATGACTCTGTCCTAGGGAAGGGGCCTGACCCCGACTTTGCCACAGTCCCCAGCACTCCCTGCTGCCTCCCATCTGGCCAGACTCTCTCCTTAACATCCCCCGCTGGCTCCGTCCACACATCTGCAACTCCTGCCCATATCCACGTTCCGTTGGCTCCCAAACTTGTCACTTCTTTTTCCCAAAGTCCTGTTTAGTGATTCTTCCTGCCTCGTTCATGTCCTTCTCACTTCTCAGGCCTGGCTGATGGTGATAATAACTGGCTCCTCTAAGGCTTTTCCAGCTTCCATGCCTGGCCATGCCAACCCTCCAGCCACTGTATCTATCAAAACTTCAGAGTCCCTCACAGCCCACAGGATCAAGTCCCAGCTCTCCAGGGAGGGTGTGGACCACCTCATCCAAGCTGAATCCCTGAATCTCTTGAACACTCACTTTGTACAGGACCCCGCACCAGGCACCAATGATCCAGGGTGGAGAAAAACATGTTCTCTCTCAGGGGAAGCCCAGGGTCACGCCATGGACACGTCCAAGGAGGGAAACGGTCCTGGGTCTACCGCCCAGCCTCTGCAGCCCTCCACTTTCTGTGTCATGGCTTTCTCTCCTCCCCCAGCCCATCCTGAAGGCCTCCCCTCCCTCCACATCCGGCTCTATTTCCCTCTCTCTTGGAATCCTCCCGCCATGGCCAGCGGGGAGTGGCTCTCAAGTTCTGTTCCCGCAGGTTGTTCGTATCAGCCAACTGCTACTGGCCATTTAGAGACGTCTTGAGGGTGCTGGTTTCACTCCTGCTTTATCTCTAACTAAAGTTTAACGCGCAGCGCTGAACAGCCGTGTTCTCACTGCTGCCTCTGGGCATTTTTCTATTTACCTAGGACTCCTCTAACACCGGGTGTAGGACTGTTCACAGGAAGCCTCAACAAATCTCTGTTGACTTCATTCATTTCAACAAACATTGACTGAGCAACCACTGAGTTGTCGGGCGCTACGAACAAAGACGTGAACAAGACAAAGGCCTGCTCTCACGAAGCTTTTCTTTTCCTGAAAGAGACAAACAAGTAAAGGGGTACCCTATCAGGAGGTGTCTGGGAAAGAAAACAGGAAAATATACGAGTAAAGGTGCAGGATGGTTCTTTTGACTGATCAAGAAAGGGCTTTAGAGAGGACCACATTTTTACTGAGACTGACAAGGTGGCAGCAGACTTGGGAGGTGGGGAAGCCCCCGGCAGAGTGATAAGGTTTGATTTCGCCCCCACCTGAATCACACCTTGAATTGTAATAACTCCGATGTGCCAAAGGCGGGGCCAGGTGGAGATAATGGAATCACGGGGGCAGCTTCCCCCATACTGTTCTCCTGGTAGTGACTAAGTCACATGAGAGCTTATGGTTTTAGAAATGGGAGTTCTCCTGCACAAGCTCTGTCTCTTGCTTGCCACCATGTAAGACATGACTTTGCTCCTCATTCATCTTCTGCTATGATGCTGGGGCCTCCCCAGGATGTGGAACTGTGAGTCCATTAAACCTCTTTCCTTTATAAATCACCCAGTCTTGGGTATGTCTTATGTCTTTGTTAGCAGTGTGAGAACAGACTAATACACAGAGGTAGCCAGTGCAAAGGCCCTGAGGCAGAAATCACCTTGGAGGAAAGGCAAGATAGAAGGGCAACAGAAAACCACTTAGATTAAGGCCCTGCTTATTTTCTTTATTTATTTAGATGGAATTTTGCTCTTGTTGCCCTATTTATTTATTTAATGAGATGGAGTTTCATTCTTGTTGCCCAGACTAGAGTGCAGTGGTGCAGTCTTGGCTCACTGCAACCTCTGTCTCCCAGGTTCAAGCGATTCTCCTGCCTCAGCTTCCAAGTAGCTGGGACTTCAGGCACTCGCCACCACACCCAGCTTATTTTTGTATTTTGAGTAGAGATGAGGTTTCACCATGTTGGCCAGGCTGGTCTCCAACTCCTGACCTCAGATGATCTGCCCGCCTCGACCTCCTAAATTGCTGGGATTACAGGTGTGAGTCACCACGCCTGGCCATAGTTTACAGTCAAAGTTGACAAATGGAAAAGAACTTGTGATGAGTTTGATTCGAGCAGCAGAGACGAAGGGGACAGAGGATTTTTGTGTCAGCCACGAAAAGGATGGTAGGGTGCTGTTACAGACTATCTGGGCCCGTCCAAAATTTATATGTTGAAGCCCTAACTCCCAACATATTAGGAGATAGGGCTTTGGATAGGTAATCAAGGTTAGATAAGGTCATGAAAGTGGGGCCCTGGTCTGATGGGATTAGTGCCCTCATAAAAAGAGATTCCAGAGAGTTCTGTCTGCACACATGCATCAAGGAAAGGCCACGTGAGGACACAGTGAGGAGTCGGCCATCTGCAAGCCAGCAAGAGAGCCATCGCCAGAAACTGAACACTGCTGGATCTTAAACTGCAGCCTCCAGAACTTTGAGAAAATAAATTTCTATCGTGTAAGCCACCCAGTGTATGATATTTGCTATGGCAACCTGACCCCTTTACTGAGATAGGAAAATTTCAAATCCTGAATAAAACTTGCCTATGTCTCCAGGTTGAAACATTTCAGAGTTGAAACCCATATAGGAAAACAATGGGGCTGGTTGTGGTGGCTCATGTCAGTAATCCCCAGCACTTTGGGAGGCTAAGGCAGGAGAATCTCTTGAGCCCAGGAATTTGAGACCAGCCTGGGCAACATAGCAAGACCCCATTTCTACAAAAATTAAAGAATAGCCATGAATGGTGGCAGCGTGCCCATTGTCCCAGCTCCTCAGGAGGCTGAGGTGGGAGGATGGCTGGAGTCCAGGAGGTGGAGGCTGTTGTGAGCCAAGATCAAGCCACTGCACTCCACCCTGGGCAACAGAGTGAGATCCATCTGAAAAAGAAAAAGGAAAAGGATGGGATTCTATCAGTGAAGGCTACAGAAGTGTGTCTAAGGCACAGAACCCTACCTGTCATTCACAGATGCCCCATGCTCCCCGTCTCTCAGCCTTTGCCCAGTGCTGACAGCTGCTCTCGAAGGTCCCGCCCTGATTTCTGACCTCCCCTAACCTTCTTCCAGCAGAACTGCAAACCGTTTTCCTTACTGCTACTTTATTTGTTGTGGAAATAACAGCTTCTTTATAAGTCACACTTGAAAGTTCCATTCCCTTTATCAGATGGCCTGGCCCCGGAGCACTGCCTTGACCCACTGAAGAGCAGGTGTTATGAAACCTTCCAACTTGCTTTCTGGAAAAAGTAGCTTGTTCTACTCACGCAGACCACAACCGTCTTACCTAGTTCAGGTGACAACTAACATCAAGGTGACAGGCACAAAAAGAAAGTCATCGAAGCATTCAGCGTGTGGTAAAATGTCCAAGATTCCAGGCTGAAGAAAGGGTATTTTTAGATAAACAGAACTAGAAGTTGAAAGGCTCTTCTTTGACAGACAAATTTTGTTGTTGTTGTTTTTTTTTTTTAAGATGGAGTTTGTGAAATTTGCTTAAAGAAAAAACAAGAAAATGATATTTATATAAAACAATGCCTGGAATGTGAACTGAGACTTTAAAGTCTTTAAAGCAAATATAGTTTTCATGATGGCAGGAAAACAATCTGTATTAAGAATATGATCAGGTTGGCCAGGCACGGTGGCTCACGCCTGTAATCTCAACACTTTGGGAGGCCAAGGTGGGTGGATCACTTGAGGTCAGGAGTTCAAGACCAGCCTGGCCAACATGGTGAAACCCCATCTCTACTAAAAATACAAAAAATTAGCCGAACATAGTGGTGTGCGCCTGTAATCGCAGTTACCCAGAAGGCTGAGGCAGGAGAATCGCCTGAACTCAGGAGGCAGAGGTTGCAGTGAGCTGAGATCGCGCTACTGCACTCCAGCCTGGGCAACAAGAGTGAAACTCCATCTCAAAAAAAAAAAAAAAAAAGAATACAATCAGGTTAAGCCCCAGATTCCTAAGTAGAAAGAGGAGATGCTGGGCCCATCTGACCTACTCCCAGGCATGTGTAGGCACAACTATTAACTGGATTAAGCACAATAATACTTCGCCTGCCAGAAGTTTGTTTCACACGGCCTCATTCGGTTCCCACAACCCCCACGAGACAGGCAGGCATTGAGCCCATTCATTTAATAGCTGAGCACATATCCTCAGGGGATACATTCCAAGACCCCCAGTGGATGCCTGAAACGACAGACAGCATCTGACCTTACACACACTACGTTTTCTGATCTGATAACCCAGACAGCTCCTAAGTGACCAACAAGCAGGTAGTGTCTACAGCACCGATCTGCTGGACAAAGAGACGATTCACGTCCAGAGCAGGACAGAGTGGGACAGTGTGAGACTTCACCACATCAGATGGTGCACAATTTAAAACTTATGGATCATTTCTTTCTGGAATTTTCCGTTTAATATTCTCAGGTCGTAGTTGACCATGGGTAACTGAAATAGTGGAAAGTGAAATGATCCTATGTTGTAGACAATATAGGATCAGAAAGGGTTAAGTCACTTGCTCAAGACCACAAAGTTGGCAAGTGGTGGCACCAGAATTCTAACCCCTGGCTCACTTTCTCCCTACCTCCCTCCCTTCCTTTCTTTTTCTTTCCTTCCTTCCTTTCTCTTTTTTTTCTCTCCCTCCCTTCCTTCACTCCCTCCTTCTCTTTTTTTCCCTCTTTTTCTCTTTTCCTTCTTTCCCTTCCTTCCTTCCCTCCCTCCTTCCTTCCTTCCTTTTCTTTCCTCTTTCTCTTTTTCTCTTTTCTTTCTTTCCCTTCCTTCCTTCCCTCTCTCCTTCCTTCCTTCCTTTTCTTTCCTCCCTCCCTCCTCCTTCCTTTCCCATTTTTTTTTTCTTTTTTTTTTTTGAGACAGGATCTCACTCACTGTGTCACCCAGGCTGGAGTACAGTAGCACAATCTTGGCTCACTGCAGCCTTGACCTCTCAGGCTCAGGTGACCCTACCACCTCAGCCTCCCAAGTAGCTGGGACTACAGGCATGTGTCGCCATGCTCCACTAATTTTAGTATTTTTTTCTTTTTTGCAGAGATGGAGTTTTGCCATGTTGCCCAGGCTGGTCTTGAACTCCTGGGCTCAAGTGATCCACCTCCCTCAGCCTCCCAAAGTGCTGGGATTACAGGTGTGAGCCACTGTGCCTGGCCAGAGCCCACTTTCTTTTCCATACATCAGAAGTTCCAAACCTGGCTGGATATCTGAATCAGCTAGAGAGCTTGTTTAAAAATCTGATTCCTGCGTCCCACTGCTGAAGTCTGACTTGGCAGGCTTGGGCTGGGGCCTGGGAATCTGTTTTTAAGTTCTCAGCTGATGATCTGAGCAAGGGATGCTGGAATGGACCAGATCTGTGCCTGCTAGAAGGTCCTGTCAAGAGAGTCACGGAACCCCCAGCAGAGCCCCAGAAACCACCCTGGGCTCAAGGAGGAGGGTCCGTGGTGAGGGCTGATTCATCCGCTGTGGTAGTTCCTGCGGTGCCGGACTGGCTAAGCTGGAACTGCATTTCCCAGAATCCCCTTCTCTGACTGGTTCTAGGTTCCTATTGGTCAAAAGAGGAATCTGTGGAAAGCTGGGGGTGGAAGTGAAGCAGCAGCCATTACACTCTAGAGGTCATCACGATTGGATGCGGTGAGAGACAGCCCCGTGGGTTCCGGCAGATTCCAGCCTGTCCTCCACTTTGCATTCAGCTCTGTCTCTAGACTGCTGGTCCTGTTACCACCCCTGGACACTTAGCTGGGGATGGACCAAACAACAGCTGGCTGTAGACTTCTCCACCAGTTTCCTCGTGTACCCAGGGCCGGGGGGATGATGTCTCTGACCCCGGCAACTCTTTCATCTTCACTTCTGCTGCCCTCGTATGAATGCATAAAATCTAATTCCTATAATAAACGCCTTATCCCATAGGCCATGGAAGTTTGGCTTCTCTGATTAACGCTGAAGGATGCCATCATCCACTCTGTCCTGTAAACCTATTGATCTAAAACAGCGGTCTTCCGGGTGTTCCCGAATCAACAGCATCAGCGTCACCCAGGAGCTGGTTAGAAATGCAAATTCTGGGGCCCCACTTAGACGCACTGAATCAGAGACTGGGGGTGGGGGATGTGGCGGGGGAGGAAGGCTCCAGCAATCTGTGTTTTGGGTTTTTGTGTGTGTGTTATTTGTTTGTTTGTTCTGAGACGGAGTCTCGCACTGTCATCCTGGCTGCAGTGCAATGGTGCGATATCAGCTCACTGCCACCTCCACCTCCCGGGTTCAGCAATTCTCCTGCCTCAGTTTCCCGAGTAGGTGGGATTACAGGTACACACCACCACACCTGGCTAATTTTTTTTATTTCTAGTAGAGACGGGATTTCACTATGTTGGCCAGACTGGTCTCGAACTCCTGACCTCATGATCCACCTGCCTTGGCCTCCCAAAGTGCTGGGATTACACGCGTGAGATACTGCACTTGGCCCAATCTGTGTTTTAATAAGCCCCCCACCCCAGAGGATTCTAACACAAGCTAAAGATGGAGAATCTCATGCAGGCATTTAGAAAACCTGCCTCCATTTCTGTTTGGGATGATGTAGTAGTTCTGGGGAAAGACAGTGACGATGGTCACACAGCACTGTAAATCTGGTTAATGCTCCTGAATTGCACACTTAAAAATGGTTGAAATAGGCCAGGTGTGGTGGGGGCTCCCGCCTATAATTCCAGCACTTTGGGAGCCTGAGGTGTGCAGATCACTTGAGCCTGGGAGTTTGATACCAGTCTGGGCAACATGGCAACACCCGGTCTCTACCAAAAAACACAAAAACTAGCCGATGTGGTGACATGCGCCTGTGGTCCCCGCTACTTAGGAGGCTGAGGTGGGAGGATCGCTTGTGCCCAGGAGGCAGAGGCTGCAGGGAGCCGAGATCATGCCCCTGCATTCCATCCAGCCCACGTGACAAAGCAAGATCTTGTCTCACATTTAAAAAAAGGTTAAAATAGTTTAAATAATTTTTTAAAAAGGCTTAGAAGCCATACACAAAAAGGTCACATATTGTATGATTCCATTTATATGCAATGTCCAGAAAGACAGAAAGCAGATAGGTGGTTGCCAGCATCGGGGTTGGTGGGGGAGGGTGGCGATGGGGAGGGAATGCTTAGTGGCTACGGGTTTCTTTCTGGGGCGATGACAATGTTTTGGAACTAGATAGGAGCAGCAGTTGCACAATACTGTGAGTGTACAAGATCCCACGAAATTGTTCATTTTAACATGGTTGATGTGATGCCCTGTGAATTTCTGAGGCTCACCATTGTATCTCTGGGAGTCAGCATTTATTGAGACGCTGTGCTAAGTGTCATTTCATCCTCACCCCCACCCAGGGAGGTCGGCATTATTACTGTTCCCATTTAAGGGATGTGGAACCCAGGCAGTCTAACTCCAGAATCCGTACTTTGAACCAAAATGCCATTATGCCCAGAACCATGAGTTATTTCTTTGTGCAGAAGACAGAAACCAGACATCAGCCACAGCCGTCCTGATCACACTTAAAAGCAGTATCCCTGTCACCTAGCTTTACTTTGCCCTACAGCAGAGGGCCAGGGGAGAGGAGGGAAGGGAGAAGACTGGCTTGCTCATGGGGCCATACTCCCGGGCATTCTGAGATAAAGCCCCATGGCTCTCAGATGTACTTGGCTTGGATTTGAAATGGACTTATTAGAATGGAAAGATTTTCAAAAATAACCATGACAGTAACACCCAAAAATGTACTGAACATGTACAGTGTTAAGTACTTTTATAGTTTAATCTTCACAAAATCCTAAAACTATTCTCCCAATTTCAAGAAAGTAAGCCATGGTTCAAACTCACCCAGATCATTAGGACCATTTGAACTTAAAGCTATTACTTTAATACAAAGTCATACATGTTTCTCTGTGGGAAGCTCAGAAAGTACAGGTTTGAAAAGACAAGACAGGCCGGGCGCGGTGGCTAACACCTGTAATCCCAGCAGTTTGGGAGGCTGAGGCAGGCAGATCACAAGATCAGGAGTTTGAGACCAGCCTGGCCAATATGGTGAAACCGCGTGTCTACTAAAAATACAAAAATTAGCTGGGTGTTGTGGTATGCACCTGTAATCCCAGCTACTCGAGAGGCTGAGGCAGGAGAATCGCTTGAACCCAGGAGGTGGAGGTTGCAGTGAGCTGAGATCACACCACTGCACTCCAGCCTGGGCAACAGACAGAGACTCCATCTCCAAAAAAAAAAAAAAAAAAGACAGTGACAGAGGGCATAAAAATCACTTGCAATCCATTAGGAATAATCATTAGAAACATTATAGTAAATAGTCAAATTTAGTCAAATTTGTATTCTTTGTGTATTTTTTTGAAATAAAAAATGGACCAGCTTCATAATCTGCCTTTTTACATTAGCAAATTAGACTCGTCTTTCTAAGTCTTTCAAAGTCTCTGCATCACCACCATTTCGAATGGCCATGTGGTGTTCCCCTTGTATAACCTTGTAGAAACCATAGCAGATTTTCCAGCTTTCATATGGGACATTTGGGTTGTTTCTACAAGAACAATTTCAGCTGGGAAAAATGTTTTAATCTGGTTGCTGAAATTTATCAAACTTCCTCCCTGAAATGAGCAGTAACATGGTGGTGGGCAGGGGGCAGCGATCAGCTTTTGGGGGTTGATATTTGCTAACGGATAGACCCAAGCACCAAGCAACATAGTCTCATGCACATTTATTTCAGGGGCAAATTTTTTGGGGGAAAGGGCTCTAATTTTTATATGTTGAACCTGAAAATTCTCACCTGAAGACAAAGTTAAAAAAAAGTCTCTCAGATTTACCCATCTCACTCCTTAAAAAGAAGAGCTTGATTCCTTGGCAACAAGAAACAAATGTTCCTCAGAATCCCACGTCCCAGTTCTGAAGTTACACACCAGGTAAATCTAGTTAGATGCCAGTATGCTTGTTTCTCACCACAGCATAATGGTTCAGAATACAGACTCTGGAATGAGACTGGCTGGGTTCAAATCCCGGCTCCATCACTTTACTTTCTAGCTGTAGGCCCTGTTTATTAGCTCACTAAACCCTTGGGGAGGAAGTGCTGAAGATAGAAGCTTGGGTCCCTGAATGACTGTGTGGAGCCAAGACTCCACCTTCCCACCCAATACATGAAAATGTAACTGGCGTGCCTTAAGTCCTTGAGATGTGGGGTAGTTTGCACTGTAGCTAGCATACTCCTGCCTCAGTTTCCCCAACATGGAACTGTTTGAGCATCAAATGACTTAAGAGTGACAGGAAAGCTTAGGTGCTCCCCGCTCGAACTCTAGATACTGACTCTATCAAGGATAGTTCCCAAACATCTGTAACTTTTATCATGAGCTGGATATGGCTCCGCCTCGCTGGAATTTCCCTAAACTCTTCTTGAATATTTTTCTTCCTGAAGCCCTCTTGTGGGAACCAAGTTTGTCTACTCCTTTCCGTGATAAGTTCCCAGTCACTGGCTCACCCTGGGCAGGAGAATATGCGTGTTCTAAGGCTACCAACAGACTTCCTCAGACACAGTGAGTCAGTACAAACACACAGGCATGGTTGAAGAACTCCATGACCTTCGTCTCTTTTGGCTCAGCCAGGCACAGTTCCTCTTAGCCCAAGACAAAACTTAGCCTAAGCTGTTAAATCAATGGCTCTACCAGCTTCCAATCATAAAACCAAGGGGCAATAATACTTAATTGGAATGTATACATTCTGAGTTACAGCCAATTACAGATTTATCCAAGCTTATTATATATTTATCTGCCATTTATCTGTAAAAGATTGCATCTACAGTCCTTCCTTCCTTCTTTTCTTCCCTACCCCCTTTCTTTCTTCTGGTGCACAGACTCCTTTGAGAATCTGATGAAAGCTACTGACCTGCCACAGAAAAATGCAGAGATAGAATGCTTGACAATTTCAGGTGGTTAGCGGGTCCTTAAAGGTGATTGAGGACCCTCACATGAGTTATTACAAGTTTGAAATTACCCAGCAATTTCATAATGATCCTGACAACTATAATACTTTATGGCTTTGATTATCAGGAAAACATCTAAAAGCAGCATTTTAAAAGCATCATTATATGCAGAGACAATTTTTAGGAGTATATACAAGAAATTGCAGATGGTGGCTACCTCTCGTATAAGGGACTGGGAGCCTGGAATGAGAGGGAGAGGTATATTTTTTCACTGGACATCCTTTTAGACTGGTTTTTTTTTTTTTTTTAGTTTTACCATGTGCATATATTCATTTTCTAATTAAAGAAAAAGAGTTAATTAAAAAGATATTTAAGTGAAGACCTTTCACAACTCATTATCATTTCCATGCCTGTGATATGGGGAAGGGAGAGTCTTCAATGGGGAGGCAGTCAACCTCCTACCTAGCAGGGTGGAACTCACATCAGTTGGCAAAAGTGAAAGCATCACTCCAGGAAAGACAAATGGTTTCTACTGCGTCTTCAACATAGGTCACTGAAGTTCCAAATGGGAGGAGAGGTGATCATCGATGTTTCCTTAGGTCCCTGCATCACCCTGCTGCTGGCCAGAGGAACTGGCCCAAACTTTCTAAGTTTGGTCATTTCATATAAAGATAAACATATACTCACATACAAACCCAACAATTTCACTCCTAGGTATTTGCTCAAGAGCAATGAAAACATGTTGATACTAAAACCTCTGAATGTTTATAGCAGCTTTAATCATATAGCAGCTTTAATCATCATCACCAAAAAGTAGACACAATCTAAATAAGCTTTTACCAGGTGAAGGGATAAGTAAACTGCGGTCCTGCACATTCACACCATGGAATAAACGCAGTGTGGGGAAATCGCAAATGTATTCTACTGAGCAGAAGCAGCCAGACTCCAAAGGCATCATACTGTATAATTCCATTTACATGATATCCTGGAAAGGGCAAAATTATAAGGACAAGAAACAGATCAGTGCCTGCTGGAGGTGGAGGCGGGAGAGACTAGAAGGAAACAGCAGGAGAGAATTT
>PVKP010018586.1:0-44040 GCA_004027715.1 Plecturocebus donacophilus | reverse complement strand
CAGCAGGAAGTGGTGATGGTCCCAGCCAGGATGGCAGAGTGAGGACGCTGAGGACGGCACCTGTTCACGAGATATTTGGGAAGGGGAATACACAGGACTTGTTGATTGACTGGATATGGGGAGTAAGGACGAGCGAAGAGACAAGGACCCTCAGGTTCTGGCTTGGTGATATTCACTGAGACGGGACACACAGGAGGAGAGAGGGACTTTTTGGGAACGAGGATGAGCTGAGTTTCAGATTTGGTGAGTTTGAGGTATCAGTGGAACAGCGGGTAATGGCTCATTCATTCATTAATTCTTTACTGAGCATTCACTATGTGCCAGCCATGCTTGGATACTGGCTTTCTGTAGCTGTCGGTCTAGAGGGGCGTTCGAAAAGTTCTTTCGTACACTGAATACTGAGCTGCTGAACTTTTACCCATCGGCCTTTTTCTGCCCTTCAGGACTTCACTGGAGTCCACCTTCCTAGAGAGACCCGAGATCAGTGATCGTGGTTCCCTGCATCATCTTTGTTTCTGGGACCATGGAGCTGTGGAGGGAATATGGACTTTAGACAATTAGAAAGGCATGGATTTCAGCCGGAGCACCGTTTTGTATGATCTCATTTGTTGTGAGTTTAATGAACCTTTTTTTTGTTTGTTTGTTTTTTTCAGATGGAGTTTTACTCTGTTGCCCAGGCTGGAGTGTAGTGGTGCCATCTTGGCTCACTGCAACCTCTGCCTCCGGGTTCAAGTGATTCTCCTGCCTCAGCCCCCAAGTAGCTGAGATTACAGGTGTGTGCCACCACACCCGGCTATTTTTTTGTATTTTTAGTAGAGACAGGTTTCATCATGTTGGCCAGGCTGGTCTCCAACTCCTGACCTCAAGTGATCTGCCCACCTCAGCCTCTCAAAGTGCTGAGATTACAGACGTGAGCCACTGCGCCCAGCCTAACAACACCTCTTTTACAGACAGTAGAGTGCTGGAGTGGGTTCCTGCTGGCTAACAGAACCAAAAAAGGGCATCTCTTCCCAATTCTGCATGCATTGACATTCCATTGGTAGCTTGAAATTGACCACTGTGGGAGTATTTACACGACAGAGATTGGCAAATGCTACAAATCAGGACTCCCTTTTTCTTTCAAAAAGCTGGTTGGTAAATGTTTATTGCATATAGAATTATGGTTTGGATGATGAACGTAGAGCACCTGGCACATGGCACCCAGATATACACACATCACTTAGCACACAGTGGGCACCTAATAAATGTGACCACCTTTTCCTTTGACGTTTCCTCTCTATGAGAAAACTGTTGCTTTATTTGCTCACGATAACAAGTTCCCTTCCTCCAGGGCCTGCTCCTCTCTTTTCTCAGACAACGTGGTCCCAAGTGAAGCTGCCACCTCCTTACTCCTCTTGGCCTTCGCAGTGGGATAGAGTCAAAAGGATGGGGCTTTTGGAGTCTCATGAGACTAAATTTGAATCTTGGCTTTGCCTCCTACTAGCTACGTAATGACCCTGGGCAAGAAATGTAATCACTCTGAGCCTCAATTAAGTCACCTGTAAACTGGGGATGGGCATGCCTCCCTCATTAAGTTGTTGTGAAGACGAAATGAGGTAATGGGTACACGAGGGCCTGGCATTGAGGTGGCAATTTCAGTGTGTGCTTGGCCCATGCTGGTCTCCTTCCCCTAAAATGTCCAGTGTGGACTTGGGAAACAGCTCTGACGGTGGGGTGTGGGGTAGGAGAGGAAGGAATTGGGGCTGCAGTCTTGGGAAGGATGGTTCCTGGTGGAACATGTAGGTCGAGAGAGGCTGTGGGCCATAGGACCTTCCAAATGTATGCCGAGTGCAGTGGAGGGGAACTCCCCCGGCCACAGTTCACGCTTCCAGGCCCTCACCTGCAGATCTGCAGATAAACTCCTATCGGCAGCTCGGCTCGTGGGTTTCTGGGGCAGCTGTGGCAGACTGGGCTGCCCTGATTTACCACCCCAGCCCCAAGCAGATTAAATCACTCAGAGTCATTTGAATTTTACCTGGTCTTGTCACACAAATCTTAGAAACTGCTGTCTGGCAAGAAAACTTTCCCTGTACTTTTTGGAGGAAGACTGAGAGCTCTAGAAATTGAGGTGAAGTGGAAAAAGGAGGTGGTTCCAGGGGGGTTTCTGCATCTTCAGGTCAGACAGACAAAAGTTGCGGGTTAGAGGAGGGATTGTGGTGGTGGTGGGGTGTGTGTGTGTGTGTGTGTGTGTGTGTGAAATTGCTGCAGGGGCCTCTGGGACAATGTCATTTCTGGCTGTGTGACATAGGGCAAGTCCCTTAACCCCTCTGATTCTCACAGGACTGTGGTGAAGGCCAAAAGTGCTAGCTTGTGTAAAGTGTTTTGTAGGCTTCAATCACTTCTGTGATTACTAATTGGAAAGATGAGACAAATGACTATTTAAATAAATTATATCTGGCAGTGGTTACTGTGTGTCAAGCAGAGTAAGAGCTCTAGGAGCCCAATGGAGGGGCACATTGCCAGAGGTTTGGGGCTTGACCTGAGCATTAAAGGAAGCCTCTGTCCCAGGGAAGTGAAGCGGAAGAGATTGTAGTGCAAATGAGGTTGTCAACACCATGTCTATCTCCATCAGTGTGTGTGGCTCTGAGGATGGGTCCTGACTGGCTTAGCCAGTTCAGATATTGCCCCCTTCTCTGACCTTGGCACATTGGGTGGTTCCAAACCAGTCATACATATATTCCCCTTAGTCACCAGGATTGATTCAGATTGGCCCCATCAGAAAACAACTCAGGGTTTTTGTGAGATGGCTGGGGAAACACATCTAATCTCTCTATCTGGATGTGAATGAGGAAACAGGTGGCCCTGTTTCTGGCAGGCATCTGGTGACTAGGAGCACTAACCCGAGAATGTCGCCAACATATGGAGGTGGGAAGAACCTGGAAAATCACAGAAAAATGGATTCCCATTCCCAGTCAAACTGTGTCTGATGTCTGTTGCATCTGGAGTATTACGTGAACTAATAAATCCACTTTATGAAGCCAGTTTGGATTTCATTTCTGTGTTACTTGCAACGTAAAAGCTAATACAGGGGCTGATGGAGGGGTCTGAGTAGGGAGCTGAGAGCCGAGTTGGTATTAGGCAGCCATGAATGAGGAGACCCTGTAGGCAGGAGTAAAGGGTGGGTGGGGGTGCGTTGTGGGGCGGGGGTGCGTTGTAGGGTGAGGGTGGCTGGGGCCTAGGAAATGAGACTGGAAGGAAGCTTGGGGTTGAATAATCGAAGGACTCAGATGCAAGGTTCAGAATTTGGGCTTGATTTTTGTAGGCAATGGAGAGTAGCTTCAGATTTGTAAGCAGAGGAAGGGAAGGGATAAGTGATGTGAACACAGTGGTATTCTGGGAAGATACCAAAATCTTTCCACATAAGAGTGGGAGATATATATATATATATATATATATATTGGATTGAAAAGAGAAATTGGAGGCTGAGACTTTAAAAATTATCATTTATGGATGCTACACACAGTTCATGTATTATCTCACTTAATCCTTGAGCCTCCCCTTCCCCTCTTTTTTTTTTAAGCTGAGTTTTCAAAATCTTGAGTAGCTTGACTAGACCATATAATTAGCAGATGGTGGAGTCAGGACTTGAACACAGGTCATCTGACTTCAAACCGTGTATCCTTATTCACCACATTTATGGTAACACAGATGACGAATTAGGATGGGCTAGATAAGATAGTGGCTACAGAGGTACAGCGAATCGAACAAGAGACATTAGGGTTGGTGAAATTCTAGACGTTATGTCATTAAAGTCAGAAACCAAATCAGGATAACTGTTGTTATCAGTGTTTAGAAAACACTTTTCCAAAAGTGCTTGGCATTGCAATTAGATAAGAAGATGAAACAGAAAATATAAATGTTGAGAGAGAGGAGCAAATAATCATAGTTTGCAGATAAGATGATTATTTATCTGGAAAACTCAAGACAATATTCTGCAAAACAATCAGAAAAAATAGAGTTTAGTAAAATGGCCAGTAACAAAACAATCTACACAACTACCAGCTTTTTTATTTATAAAATGACTATCTAGAAGGTAAAATAAAAGCCCCCATCCATACTGTAAAACACAAACAAAAACACAAAGTACCCAGAAATAAACTTTACAAAAAAAATGTGTAGAATTACATGAAGAAAATTCCTCTGAGTTTGAATAAATATAGTACATACTTCGTTCTTGGGTAGAAAGATTTAATACTTTAAGGATGTCAATTCTCCTAAACAAAGGTGTGAAATTAAGATAATCTAATCAAGATACCAACAGGATTAAAATTTTTTTTGACAAAATAATTATGAAGCTAATCTGGAAGAATACCAAATGAGAATAAGGAAAATAGCAAAAAAGAAAAATGGTGAATATTTACTCTATCAGGTATAAAAATATTTTATAAAGGCACAATATATTAAAATTCTTGTGTAAGAATAGACAGATCATTATGGACAGAATAGAGTCTAGAAATGGACCCAAATATTTAAGAGTTTTTTTGTTTGCTTTAGGAACAGAGTCTTGCTTTGTTGTCCAGGCTGGAGTTCAGTGGCGTGATCTGGGCTCACTGCAGCCTTGACTTCCTGGGCTCAAGTGATCCTCCCATCTCAGCCTCCTGATTAGCTGGGACTACAGGTGAACACTACCATGCCCAGCTACATTTTTGTATTTTTTTTTGTCAAATGGGGTTTTACAATGTTGCCCAGATTGGTCTCAAACTCCAGGGCTCAAGTGATCTGCCACCTTGGCCTCCCAATGTGCTGGGATTATAGGCATGAGCCATTGCACCCAGCCTTAAGATATTTTTATATGACAAAACAGCATTTTAATTGAGTTGGGAAAATATGGGCTATTTTATAAATGGTGTTCGGATAATGGGCCAGCCATTGCAACCAATATCTCACCCCATCGCAATATTGGGGTGAGAACTCCCTGACTTTATCTAATAAGCTCAAGCCATGAAGACCATGTGGCATAAATATGAGTGAATATTTTGATCATCTTAAGAAGGGGAAGGTTCTTCTAAGTATGATATGATATTCAGAAATCATAAAAGACATAAATTTGACTATATGAAAATTAAACTATATTTGAAAAAAAGTTTAAAATTAAACTATATTCATATTTGACTATGAAAATTTGACTATGAAAATTAAATGTTCTTAAAGAACATTATAAGAAAAATTTAAAAAGGGGTATATATATATATATATATATATATATATATATATGTAATAGACAAAAGTTTAATCTTTTTTTTTTTTGAGATGGAGTCTTGCTCTGTTGCCCAAGCTGGAGTGCAATGGCATGATCTCGGCTCACTGCAATGTCCACCTCCCAAGTTCAAGTGATTCTCCTGCCTCAGCCTCCCAAGTTATTGGGACTACAGGTGTGTACCACCACACTGGGCTCATTTTTTGTATTTTTAGTAGAGACGGGATTTCACTGTGTTAGCCAGGATGGTCTCAATCTCCTGACCTTGTGATCTGCCTGCCTCGGCCTCCCAAAGTGCTAGGATTACAGGCACTAGCCACTGTGCCCAGCCAAGTTTAATCTTATTTCTAATGTACAAAGAGTTCTTACAAATCATTAAGAAAAATATAAATATCTCATTAGAAAAATGGGCAAAGGACGTGAACAGGCAATTCACAAAGAAAATAACTACAAATGCCTGAAAAAACAAAAAGACATTTCTTTTTTTCTCTCCCTATAATCTCAGCAATGCCAATAGAAACAAACATCATTTGCCTTCTGCTGGTCTGGCCAAACATTAAGGCTGACAAAACCTAGGGTCAGTGAGGGTCTGGATTGACGTGTGAGCACTATTGGTGAGAATTATGTTGTTGTAAGCTTTCTGAAGGACAGAGTGGCAAAATTAGAAATAGCATACCCTTATTGCAGCCATCTCATTTATTGGATTTTATTCTAAGGCAATTGTTGCAAAAATGAGCAAAGAGAATATGCACAAGGATATTTATCACAACATTGTTTACAAGAACAAAATTCTCACAACATCCTAAATGATCATCGGTAGAGACCCAGTTAAATAAAGTATGATACATACATATAATGGAATACTATGAAGTAATTAAAATAATTTTGCAGAGCTCTATTTATTGACATAGAAAGATGTCTAGGACATATTGTTGAGAGAGAAAAGCAGGTGTCAGCGAGAACAGTATGTATAATACAATTCCTCGTCTATAAAATTATATACATAGATCTCTATGTGTATATATGCATAGAGATATGTCTAGAAGGCTGTTCACCAAAATGCTTTGAGTGGTTATATGTGGGAGGTAGGATTTTTACTTTCTTTTTTGTACTTTTAAGTATTGGTTAGTTTTTTAAAATATATATAATAAAGATATATCATGATTTTTAATCAGAACAAATAATAATTCTATTTATTGTAGCATTTTGGAAATAAGGTAGATTCTAAATAGGTGGAATCAGCACATGGTGATTCAATGGATGTGGATAAGGAGTCAAAATATAAGCCAAGAATTTGCTCCCTGGTGCTCGGAAGGCTCATGCATCATGGCAAACCCAGAGCAAGAGTTATGCTGGAGGAAGAAAGAGGCCCTGGGTTTTCAGAGCTTTGGTCTGTGGTGGCTGGCGGGCAGTACGGCTGCCTTTTAGAAGGGGAGGGCTGGGATGGGCTTTTCCCCAAGGACAGAGGTGGGGATGAGATCTCAGAGGGAGACAGTACATGGGCAGGAACAGGAGAGTGCTGGAAACCGAGCCTGGAACACAGCCACGGTGACGAGCCGGGCAAAGAAACAGGATGCGTGGTCAGGAAGTTGGGGAGCTACAGGCGCATGGAGTGTCTCAGGATTCCATGGGTGCGGGGGCGAATTTCCATGGAAAGGTCAACCATATCTAAATGATGCAAACGCATGGAAGCTGGGGAAAGGGCATAGGACTTGACAAATAGGAGCTTGTTGATGACCTTGGACAGAGTAGTTTCGGTGGAGGAATGAGGCTATGCATTGTCATGTGTGGGGAGTGAAGGAGTTTGTTGTGAGAGAAAGGCAGATTTTAGCTTAGGGGAGTGGATTTAAGGAAAAGGGACTGAGCCTTGATTAGAGATGTCAAAAACTGGCTCCTGTGCCTCCCTGCTCACTCCCCACCCCTGGCAGGCATCACTAGTCATTCTACTGAGCCCAGATGAAGCCATAAAATCTGCCTCCCAATAGCCAGCTCAGAGAGTCACTACCGGGTTCTTGGAGTTGGCTGCTGAGATGAACTTATTTTCCATGCCTGGGCTTGAACACACAGTTGGAGGATGATGAGAAGGAACACATGGAAGGGGCGACGGAAGGAGCAGGAGAGCAGAGGCCTGGTGGAGCCAGGGCCTTCCATCCGTGCAGGCATGGACTCTAGCCTCAGTCTGGGGAGACTTCCAGGCCGGAGCCTGGATGTATGGAGCAGTCTGCCAGTGATTCTGAGTTGATCAAGCACTAGAACAAGCTTGTGCTTTTGGTGATGCTGTGAAAAAGCCCAACTGTCTGTGAACTACCAGTTGGTGTGCAGATATTTGAGATCTCACCACGGCCCACCGTCTGACTGTCCAGAGGGGGTGTCACAGGCACTCCATTGTCTGGAACACTGAGGACGGAGGAGTCTGCCTGTGGATTCCAACTGCAGGTCCCGAGAGCAGAACAAGGAGTTGTGGCTCAGTTGAGAAGACTTTTAAGGAATACACTCAGTGTGATTCGGCGGCTGGGCCTCCAGCAGTATTTTGATTGCATCAGTGAGAGCATGGGGTTCTGGATAGGGAAGATAAAGCCTCTTTTTTTTTTTTTTTTTTTTTTTTTTTTGAGGCGGAGTCTTGCTCTGTTTGCCCAGGCTGGAGTGCAGTGACGTGGTCGCCACTCACTGCAACCTCCACCTCCCAGGTTCAAGTGATTCTCCCTCCTGAGTAGCTGGGATTACAGGCACCTGCCACCACGCTTGGCTAATTTTTTTTGTATTTTTAGTAGAGATGGGTTTTCACCATTTTGGTCAGGCTGGTTTCGAACTCCTGACCTCATGATTCACCTGCCTCAGCCTCCCAAAGTTCTGGGATTACAGGCGTGAGCCACTGCTCCTGTCCAGATAAAGGCTCTTTTGGACTCTCAGTGGCCAGAGCTTCTTTGGAGCAGTGGAGGGAGGCAGACACACGGCAGAGCTCACCCACAGAAAATGAGCAGGGTTGGGGGAGGCCTGGGCATCATGCCTGTCTAGTAGAAATGCTTGAAGGAGCTCAGGCCAAAGAATCAGATGTTTGCTTTTAACCTGCCGAAGCAGTGCTTTCAAAAGCATGCTCCTTGGAATCGTAGTTTCTTGAGTTTGTTTCCCAGAAAAGGGTTTTATGAGCAGATGTGTTCATGAAATGCAGCACCCTCAGCTCAGCACATGTGAGCACAGTAAAGGCTCTGAGAAGTCCTGCAGTGAAGAAATTTGTTTAATGTAGAATTTTCTCAAGCTTATTCAACAACAGAAGCTTTTTCAGTTCCATGTCAATTTACCTCCTGCAGGACTAGTGGCTGACCTGGGGCACAGGGAGCAACGCATCCTGTGTGGTCTCAGACATACAGAATTGTTTGGGCAAATGTAGGGATCTTACAAAGAGGCAAGTTTTGGCTCAGTTCAAGGAAGAACTTTGAAAGCACTTGCAGGTGTTTAACACGTGAAGGAGGTGGTTAAGGAGTTGGAGTTCCCAGAGGCCTCAAGAAGAATGAGGACTTAGCAGGAATCCTGTAGAAGGAAGCCAGGTTCTAGGGGTCATCATAGCTTTCTGGGTTCATGAGTCCTGGGAGAGGGGCTCCCTGGCTGCCCAGGAGTGGTACTCCTCCCTCAGAGCCTGGGGCCCAGCTTATATTGCCGTGTACAGCACCCAGGCGGACTTGGGATGCCTGAAATGAGCAGTCTGCAAAGGTAAGATGTGAACACACAAATATTCTCGTTAAGTCCCAAATACACATCCCAAACTTTATGTAACAGGAGCAGCAGCTGGAGACGCCCACAGCCCTAATTGCTTTTCTGTACTAAGAGAACGTCCTCTCTTCAGCTCTGCTTCTCCCATTCATTTAGGTAATTATTGGAGGGAGCCAGCTGCGGGAGGCTGGCGGGCAGGCAGGCACATTTATAATACCACCTAATGGGTGCTGCCACGAGGATGGGGTTCCACGGGAGCTGGAGCCTGTCTGCAGTCTTCATGGGGAGTAGGGTGCTGAGGATGGGAGGCCAGCTGCTCAGCTCCAGTCCTGATCTCAATGGGCCCAGACCGAGCTGCTCGGATGGAATGCCTCTCCTACCAGGGACTTGACAAGCACCATTCCAAGAAAGGACAGATCCAGAGCCAGGTACAGGCATGGGGATGGGGATGCATGGAAGAATCGACTCTGCTCAACAAATTGCTCAAGATGCTTTCTCTGAATCTTGTGCTGGGCTGGGGCACTGAGGCCAATCAATCAGGAAGAGCCGACTCTCTAAGCCCACAGGCCAGGGGAGGAAGCAGCCATGGGCCATAAAGGACTAGGATCAAAGGAAGCTATTAGGACTGGGGTGTACACAGGACACAGACACTGACTCTGTCTTGGTGACAGGATCCGGGAAGACGTCTTGGAATAACAGATAGTAGGATTGGGCCTTGGAAGTGTGTGTGACTTTGCAGTTGGTGATCCCTTCTGCAAAATGGGGCCAAGGTAAACTTCCAGGCGTGACATCCAGTTTGTCCCCTTGCGTGCTGGTCTCTAGTAACTACCTGGGACTCATGAGGATCCTCTTGAGGTTTCTTTAAGGCAGTCCTGAGCATGGGACTCGAAGCTGGAGCCAGCCTGGAACCTGGGCCCTTGGTGGCTGGCCAGGGTGGGTGTCCTGGGAGAGTCAGCTTTGAGCCTGACTTTGGAGATCCCCTAGGGAGGGCTTCGGCCTAGGTGCTCTGCCCACCAGGCTTCCTGTGGGTGGCAAGTGAAACTTTTCTTCCTGGTTCTCTCCCAGAAGCCAGCTTCATTCCCCCAGCCCCAAGTGGCAGCTCCTTGGGCCGGAAACAATGTGCTTTCTCCACGCCTTAGAGTGGAAGTCAGCAGTTTGGCACCGTCTGGCTGGCAGCCTCCACCGGCTTCCTTTGGCACTTTATTGGCAAAGGCGGTGACATTTCTTTCAGTTGGGTGGGTGGAGCTGTTATGCAAACTCCCGCTCTCCTCATTCGCCAGATGAATATTCATGACTCAGGCAATCTGTACCAGCCAGACTTTCCTGAGGGCGGCAGCTTTTCTTCTCTTCCTCTCTCTCTTTTTCTTTCTCCTTCTCTCCTTCCCAGCTCTTTGGAAAGCCGAAGTGCAGCTATATTTAATTTACAAATACAGAGCCATTTAGCTTGCCTTTTGAGATGCAGGCACTGGGGAGGAGGTGCTGGGGAATGGGAAGAGTGGTGGAGGAGCTTGTCCTGACCCTGTGCCTCTAAGCTCCAGTGTCCAGCCCCTGGACCCTAGATCCTGCGAAGCTTCTGGAGTCTGGGACTTCTTTGAGCTTGGCCTCTTGGGGCTCTCAGGGATGAAGATACAGCAGCTCATGCCACCCCATTCCGCACTGGCCTCTGAGGTCAACATGGAAATTCTCAGGCAATGATGCTTCCTGCCCAATTCATGGCCCGGGACCCGTGGATACCTCGGTCACTGCTTCTCCCCCTCTGCTCTCCCATTTGTCAAGGCCCACCCAGACCCTGCTCCAAGCTCTAGGTGGAAGCCCAGAAGGCACCGGAGCATTTGCTAGTCATTGGCTTCCCAGGGAAAGAAACAATCCTATTTGGGGCCCAAGTCCTTGGGGACACTTTACTCCCTTTCTAGGAAGGCCAGGTCCCCAGCTTCCTTTGTCTCTTCTCAAAGAGGCACCCAGAACTCCGGCAGAGGGGTCAAATTACCAGAATTTGCCAGGAAATGTGGTCTTAGCGAGGATGTGCTTGCGTGAGCCTGTCTTGTGTGTGTGTATGTAAATATTTACACACAGCTCAAGTGAGTCTGTGTGCCTACATCTATGTTCAAGTGTCTGAGTGTGTGTCTGTATGTGTAAGGGCGTGAATGTGTATGTCGCGGGAAGTCTGGGAATGCTCGCATGTGCGAATGTGCCTCTCCAGTTAGCGTCGCGTGTGTACCTCTTCGGGGCTGGGGGTATCGTGTGTAAATAAGGGTGTTTCTGGGGCACCCAGACGTGTGTGTGTGAGTGTGTACGTATATTAAGTGAATTGTAGGTGTGTGTAAAATGAGTCTGGAGGAGAGTGTGTGTGTGTGTGTGTGTGTGTGTGTGTGTGTGTGTGTGTTAGGATGTGTTCTCTTGACCTCCATTTCCTCCCAAACCTTTTCCTCTCCAGGAAGGTGGAGGGGGACGTTTCCCCCTTTGCAAGTGTTACGGATTCTATCCAAGGACGTGAACAGAAGGTTTCCCAGCACAGAGCGTCCTGAAATTACTTTATATTCCCCCCTCCTTGTTTCATCTAATCAAAATAGCAGCATTAGGCTCACCCATTCTCCCTGCCCACCCCTCAGCCCTGGGGGAGGGAGCAGGCGGGCCCTCTTGTCTGACCCCCTCTGAGAGCACCTTGCAGGCCTGAGCCAAGGAGCTGTCTTCCAAATCTCCTCTTTCCCCGGCGGCCCATGCTTCAGTGGCAAGAGCCAGCTGCCTCCCTGCCTGCCAGCAACTGCCAAGCTCTTCCAGAACCCACATCCAGGCCCGGCCTCATTTACAAATATGCAAATTTGCATCTTTTCTGGTATGCAAATGGAGACATGACAAATAGCTAATTAGGGTCAAAAGAAGCACTCGGAACCAATTAGTTAGAGGGTCTATCCCTTTCACTTGGGAGAAGACAGGACCTTCCTGCTCCCTCCCCAGCACTGGCTCCCAAATGCCCACATACTATGGCGTCCTGTCTGGCTGGGCCCCTGACTGTCAAGAGCATTGAAACAGAAGTCAGTGCTTGGGCCTCAATCTTACTTCTGACTTAGCCATGTGAACTTGGACTCACTTGCCTGAGCCTCAGGCTCTTTCTCTGTCAAGTGGAGCAATGACAGTGACTATCTTGTCCCTACCATCCACCCCAGCATAGGGAAACTTGGGAGGACTTGGATGTAAATAGCCTTTGAAAACTGTACTGCAGGTTGGGTGCAATGGCTCACGCCTGTAATCCCAGCACTTTGGGAGGCCGAGGTGGCTGGATCACCTGAGGTCAGGAGTTCGAGACCAGCCTGGCTAACATGACAAAACCCTGTCTGTACTAAAAATATAAAAATTAGCCAGCTGTGGTGGTGGGTGCCTATAATCCCACCTACTCAGGAGGCTGAGGCAGGAGAATTGCTTGAACCCAGGGGGCGGAGGTTGCAGTGAGCCGAGATCACTCCACTGCACTCCAGCCTGGGCGAAAGAGTGGAACTCTGTCTCAGGGGAAAAAAAAGAAAAAAAGGAAACTGTACTACAATTTTTCTAATAGGCACATCACTTGTAATCCTACAGATTACTTTCTGCCCTTGCTCTCATTTAATCATAACACCAACCCTCTGAATTAGATGAATTCAGTGTAGGGGCAGGATGCAGTAGGGTTCATTCCACATGCCAGTTCCACATGCCAACTCTGACCAGTTATGAAAGGCTCTTTGGAGTGCTGTGTTGAAAAGGATTCAGAGGCTAAGTCTGGATCCACCAAAAAAGAGACTGTGAGCTCTTAGTGACATTTGCCACGGGCAAGTGTTTGGACCCTGGCTATGAGAGATATGGTATTTGGAGCAGGAACCTGGGTTCCAGGCTTGTCTGCCCCCTTCATTAAGTTACTTATCCTTCCTTAGCTAAGCTTCCTAGTATAAAGCAGGGAAAAGAAAACCTATGTTTCAGGATTATTCTAAAGATTAGGCAAGGAAACTTAAGCAAAATCTCTTTGTCATCTGGGAGGTGATGTCCATTTAATTGACATGTCAGTAGGGCAGGCATGTTGTCCCATTTCACAGGTGAGGAGCCTGAGGCCTGGAGAGGGTGCGTGACCTGGAGAAGAAGCTGGCAGCCTCGCCAGGCAGGCCTGCAGGGTAGCTGGGGCTGCTTTTCTCTCTGCCACTACAGGATCCTGGCTCCCTCACGCCACCCCCATGCTGATGCCCCACGCAGGCTGCAACAAGCCCTGCTGGCCTGGTTCCACTTCTGGGTGTGAAATTTGGCTGAGTCGGCACCTGGTAGAATGGAGCAATTGCTATCCTGGAGCCTGGGGCCTGGGATAGGGCCAACAGACAGACCAAGGGTTGGTGGGCGGATCAGACCAAGGGTTGGCGGGTGGGCCTGGCGGGCCTGGCCAGGGAACTCGCCAAAGCTAGGCAGTTGGCAAGAGTGGGGCAGGAGAGGGCCTGGCTTGAGGACAGCCACTCAGGGAAGCTGAGACCTAGGGCCTAAGCTCAAAACAGAGCCCAGCATGTGTCTGCCTGGTTGCTGGCTTGCCTGAGCATGTTGGCCGGTGTCTCCAAGCATGTCTTTGTGTGTGTGCGTGTCTAAGGGGATGTCTGGGTGCATGTATTCTTATAGATGTGTGCATGTCCACGTATGTTCATTGCAGCACTGTTTACAACAGCAAAGACGTGGAACCAACCCAAATGTCCATCGATGATAGACTGGACAAGGAAAATGTGGCACATGTACACCATGGAATATTATGCAGCCATAACAGAAGATGAGTTCGTGTCCTTTGTAGGGACATGGCTGAATCTGGAGACCATCATTCTCAGCAAACTGACACAAGAACAGAAAAACACCGCATGTTCTCACTCATAGGTGGGTGAACAATGAGAACACATGGACACAGGTAGGGGAGCATCATACACTGGGGTCTGTTGGGGAGGGACAGCGAGGGGTAGGGAGGTAGGGGAGGGATAACAGGGAGAGAAATGCCAGATATAGGTGACAGGGGGATGGAGGCAGCAAACCACATTGGCATGTTTGTACCTACGCAACAATCCTGCATGATTTGCACAGGTACCCCAGAACCTAAAGTGCAATAAAATATATATTTAAAAAAAGTGCGCCTGTCTATCAGTGCGAAAGCAGGTGCATCCATGCAGTTGTGCACATCTGGGTATCAAGGTGTGTCTGTGTTAGTGTGAGCCTACACATCTGTGTATAAGCAAACTTCTTGCGTGCATGCATCTGTCAGTATCCGTGTGTGTCTGTGCATTTCCGCCTGTATCTGCACATGTCTGTACGCTGTCCACGTAGGTAGGTCCATACTGGCGTCTGTCTGATGACCTCCATCAGTATCTGTGGGCATGAGTCCTTGCTTTCTGTCAGCATCCATGCAAGTGTCGTCTACATCTATCAGCACGTAGTGCCTCTCTCTGTCTTGTACCTGTGTGTAAGTGCCCATGAGTGTCTCTGCAGCTATGCCTGTATTTTGCAATGTGTACATCTACCGGTGAGGGTATTGGTATCTACTTCAGGATGCAGGCATGGCTGTCTCAGGGTGAGCAGGATGGAATCTTCCCTGTGTCTGCAGTGGCTCCAGGTCATCACCTCTGTCTTTGCGCTGTGGCTGAGGCCTCCTGGACTCTCGTGTTCCTTTGCTCTGCTTGAAGGGAAGCTTTGCTCAGGGTTTCCCAGGGTGCTGCTTCTGACAGTGCCAGGCCCTGGTGTCCCTGAAGGAGGACCCACTTTGCCCTTTGGACTTATTTATCCCTCCCCTCACTCTTTCCTGATCTCATCTCCTTTCTTTTTCTTTTCTTCCTTTCATTCCTCATCCTTGTCCTTTTTTTTTTTTTTTTTCAATGGAGTTTCGCATTGTCGCCCAGGCTGGAGTGCAGTGGTATGATCTCGGCTCACTGCAACCTCCACCTCCTGGGTTCAAGTGATTCTCCTGCCTCAGCCTCCCAAGCAGCTGGGATTACAGGCACGCGCCACCACTCCAGGCTAATTTTTTGCATTTTTAGTAGAGATGGGGTTTCACTATATTGGTCAGGCTGGTCTCGAACTCCTGACCTTGTGATCTGCCTGCCTTGGCCTCCCAAAGTGCTGGGATTACAGGTGTGAACCACTGCGCCTAGCCCTTTGTCCCTTTTTTTTCTCTCCCTCTTTTGTTCCTTCTCTTCTTCCTTCCCTGTTTGCAACTCCCTTGTAGAGACTGGGTCTTGGGCTGCTGTGGGAGTGACAAATGACGTCTCAGAAGCCACACTTCAAGCTCTGGAGAGGGGTCCCCACTCCCGCCCCTGTACGGACCCAGCTCCAGAGCCACCCTGGCTCTGGGGGCTCTGTAAATTAAAGCCATTGCATGCCCCACTGCATTTTAATCATCAGCCCCCAGCAGTAGCTCTGAGTGAGAACCCATGACCTTTTCTCCTTCCCTTTTGAGGAGCCCCCTCCTGCCGCTCCTACAGTGCCAGTGAAAGGCAGCTCCACTGCCTGCCAGAAGACCTGCCAGCTTGGGCTGCAGAGCACTTCTGCCTCAGCTCCTCGACGATTCCTTCTGTCATCATGGGACCTTTCCTTGGATTTGATTTAGGGTGACTTGTCTGTGTCCTGAGTCCTGCCTTCCCTGGTTAGTCCTCCTTGCTTAGTCACCCAGATCATTCCCAGGCAGCTGCACCCTGGGTATGGCTCCTCTCACGTGCTGCCTGGAAATGTCTCCTCTCGTCTCACTTACTGAGAGGTCCTTCTGGGCAGGGACTCGGGCAGATTCATCACGGCTGCCCCACCGTTCCCTAGCCCAGCGCCTGGCCCATTGCAGTGCTGAAGGATGATTCTGGTAAGAAACAAGGTACCCCAGCTCACATCTTGCAATGATTATGCCTCCCCGATCCTCCCTTCTCCTTGCAATTCTCTCCCTTCACTGATGATTTTGTATGCAATTTAAAATAAAAATATTGATTAAAAACGGAAACTATATAAATAAAAATAAAAACACTTAACAGCAATGTGTCATTTGAGCTTTAACATAAAGAGAAAACATGTGAAGATGACAATTTGTGGACAATTCCAAATTAGCGTGAAGTTCTCAGCTGGTAAGTATCTTGACTTTGTTCCCATCTGTTGGGGTCTGTGGAATCCTGACCAGGTAGGTGGTGCAGTAGAGTAGGGGGAACCTGGGTTCGGCCTTGATAGGCCTTGGTTGAATCTCCCACTTATGGACTCTTTCTGAAACTCAGTTTCCTTATCTGTGTAATGGGGAGAAAGGCCCGACTTCATGGGGTGATTGTGAAGGGCACACAGGGTCTGGGCGTGGTGGCTCACCCCTGTAATCTCCGCACTATTGGAGGCCAAGTCAGGCAAATCATTTGAGATCAGGAGTTTGAGACCAGCCTGGCCGACATGGTGAAACCCCATCTCTACTCAAAATTCAAAAATTAGCCAGTCATGGTGGTGGGCCCCTGTAGCCCCATCTACTTAGAAGGCCAAGACATAGGCCGGGCGCAGTGGCTCACGCCTGTAATCCCAGCACTTTCGGCGACTGAGGCAGGTGGATCACCTGAAGTCGGGAGTTCGAGAGCAGCCTGACCAACATGGTGAAACCCTATCTCTAATAAAAAAAAAATAAAAATAAAAATAAAAAATAAAAAAAGAAGGCCAAGGCGTGAGAATTGCTTGAACACGGGAGGCAGAGGTTGTAGTGAGCCAAAATTGCTCTACTGCATTCCAGCCTGGGTGACCTCCGTCTTTTATTTGTTTATTTACTTTTGAGACAGAGTTTTGCTCTTGTCATTCAGGCTGGAGTGCAGTGGCATGATCTTGGCTCACTGCAACCTCTACCTCCTGGGTTCAAGTGATTCTCCTGTCTCAGCCTCTCGAGTAGCTGGGATTACAGGTATGCGCCATCATGCTCAGCTAATTTTTTGTATTTTTAGTAAAGACGGGATTTCTCTATGTTGGTCAGGCTGGTCTTGAACTCCCGACCTCAGGTGATCCACCCGCCTCCACCTCCCAAAGTGCTGAGATTACAGGCATGAGCCACTGCACCTCGTCCTGAGACGCCATCTATAAAAAAAATGTTAGGCTGGTCTCAAACTCCTGACCTCAGGTGATCTGCCAGCCTTGGACTCCCAAAGTGCAGGGATGACAGGCAAAACCTCCTGTCTACTAAAAATACAAAAATTAGTGGGGTGTAGTGGTGGGCACCTGTAATCCCAGCTACTTGGTAGGCTGAGACAGGAGAATTGCTTGAACCCAGGAGGCGGAGGTTACAGTGAGCCGAGATCGGGCCACTGCACTCCAGCCTGGGTGACAGAGTGAGACTCCATCTTAGGAAAAAAAAAAAGAAAAAAGAAAATGGTGCACAGGGCCAGAAGCAATGCCTCGCGTCTATCATACCACCTTCAGAATCCCACCAGAATCCAACCATGCCTTCCACACCCACTGCCATAGTAGGGGTCCACACCCAGTGGTCTACTCTCTACACGGCAGCCACAGTGATCCTGTTAATTAACATTTAAGTCATAGCACATCACTTGTCTGCTCAGAGCCTGCAATGACGCCTATCTCATTGGGAGTAAAAACCAAGGTCATCACAGCAGGCTCAAGGCCTCACATGGTCAATCGTCCCTCACCCTAGGGCTCCCATCCCATCGCACTTCCTTCCAGCCCCATTGCCCTCCTGGCTGTTTCTGGACAGGTCAGACACTCTCCTGCCTCAGGGCCTTTGCATGCACTGTGCCCTTTGCCAGAATGCTCTTCCCCCAGATATCCTTGTGCCTCCCTCCATTACCCCCTTCAGGTCTTTATCCAAGTGTCACTTTCTCCGTAAGGAAGACCCTGCTCTTTCTGATTTATTTTCATCTGTGGCACTTGTCACCATCTAGTATATTTTTTTGCTTACTGATGTTCTATATTGCTTGTCTGTCCCCGAGAGAATGTGAGCTCCTTGAGAGCAGGGATGTTTTGTCTTTGTTTTCACCATCTGGAGCAGCTCCTGGCAAGTAATGGGCGTTTAATAAATGTTTGTTGAATGAATGAATTGCTCATCATTTTTGGAGGGTGCCAAAACATAGCAGCAGCTGTCTACCAACTTGGGCAATCAGAGGTCAAGGTTCTGCAATTCTGAAAGGGCTTTATATCAGCATTACTTCATTAGGGAGGCGGTGGGGGCCTTTGGGAGGAAACCCCGTGGTCTTTCTACTTGGGGCAACCAGCTCAGGAGGAAGTACCATGCGCCGGGTCCTGACTCAGCGGGAGAGTCAACTGTGTGTTCTCATGGGCCCGCCAGGCGTCGGGGCTCCTGCTCCCTGGCGGCCTCTCTCTGTGAGCTCCCTGCCCCATGGCTGCAAGCTTACCTAAGGCTAAGGCGGGCCTTCTAGGAGGCTCACACTCAGCCAGGCCTCTCCGTGGAGGTAAGGGCACCAGAACCCAGAATAAACGCGGACTAAGGTAGGTAGTTTAGCCAGGGCTGGAAAGTTGGGGAAGGATTAGCTACCAGAAGAGCACGGGCTGGGCACTGCGAGCCCAGGGGGCATCGCGGGCAGAGCTGAGCATGTAGGAGGCTCTTGTGCACTGGCTGGGGAGGGGCAGGCAGCAAGGTGTGGCTGGAACGTGTCTACTTACTTGTGAGAACCTCCCAAAGCCAGGATTGGGTCTGCTGCATCTTTGCCTGCCCCTCTAGTGCTTACAATGGTGCCAGGCCCTCACAGGTGCCATTGATGCCCGCTGTGTGGCCTGTTCAACTCAGGCCAGGAGTCTAGGAATTGGGTGGTCCAGGCTCCTCTGATGGTGCAGATCAGGTCTCAGAACAGGCCTTAGAGAAGACAGGGACGGGGGGGTTTGGCTGGGTGGATGGTCTGATCTATTTGGTTGTTGCAAAAATAATTGGGATCTTGCCATTAACTTTGTCAAAACAACAATTACTTTTGCGCTAAGCTAATACTTTTATTTTTCTTTCCTTTCCTTTTTTTAAACAATGTTTTGTAATCTACCTTTATTTTAAAAGTAGTTTCTTCCAAGATGGACACAAGGGTTTCTCCAGAGCAAGAGATGAACCCACTCCAGAATGATCCCCCAATCTGGACACATTGATGGCTAAATATGGCTTTGTCTGAATTTTAGAACAGGGTTCTTTACTTTTTTTTTTTTTTAAATGCCATGAACTTCTTTAGCAGTCTTCTAAAGTGGGGTTTTTATTCTTTATTTTTTCTTTCAGAGACAGGGTCTCACTCTGTTGCTCAGGCTGGAGTGCAGTGGCATGATCATAGCTCACTGTAGCCTCTAACTCTTGGGCTCAAGTGATCCTTCCACCTCAGCCTTCCAAGTATGTACCTAAGGCTACGGTGTGTGCCATCACGTTCAGCTAATTTAAACAATTTTTTTGTTGGTAGAGATGGGGTCTCGCCATGTTGCCACACCAGTCTTGAACTCTTGGCATCAAGAGATCCTCCCGCCTCGGCCTGTCAAAGTGCTGGGATTACAGGTGTGAGTCACCATGCTCAGACCCAAATAGTGTTTTTAAATGCATAAAATGAGACACATGGGATTACAAAAGAATGGTTACGGTTCTAACCATAGATCCCAGGTTAAAATGGCCAGTTTTAACTAGCTCTTTTGCAGGACAAATATTCCACTCTCTGAAAACAGAGCACAAACCTTGTCTTCTCCTCCTGCACGCTGGAGGGTGGGGTCGGGGAGGTGTTTGTGCATATTTTTGCAGGGCTGTCCTGGGCTGGAGGGAAACGAGGGGGAGGCAGAGTTGGGAACCCTAGGGGGATGCCACTTGGAGACAGATGACTGGGCTGCCTGGGGGAAGGGGTGAGCACCCCCCATCTCTGGAGGTGGTGAGCCGGAGGCCCATCCGTCAGGCATTCTGGGGTCAGGTTGGGGTGGTGATTTCTGCCTAGGTGGAAGAGGATTTTGATTTTTCCTGAGCTGCTTTTCGTGGTGAATCTAGGAGATACCTGGGGCTGTAGGATCTTTCTCCTTTGCCAAGCCCTGCGCCACCTCGGCAGACCTGGCAAGGAGAGAATGGTTACTTTGTGCTGGCTTCTGCTTGCCAGGCCCATGGCAACAAATTTACCCCAGTGCCATCTCCATTTTGCCTCAGAACCAGTCATTGATCTTGTTCTTTGGAAGACAACGGCTTCAGGCTAGGGAAATACCTCCCTCCTCTGTCTGTCTTCCAAAACCATTCCTGGGGAAGGGGATGGATTATAAACTGTATCACCCAGCCTCCCCCAACAGCTGTGCAGGGTTTCAGTTCTGAGCGTAGGATGGGGTCCCTCCTCTCCTCTGTGGCACCGTCACCCTCCCTGGCAGGTTCAAGACCTTCAGCATCAACCGACAGTCTTTGAAATTGTCCGGTCGAAACCCCCAGTGTGGGAGCATGGATGGGGTCACTAAGGCCCAGAGAGGGCAAGGGCTTTGCCTAAGTCACGTAGCCTTGGGGTAGCAGAGCGGGTTCTGGAACCTCAGCACTGACTCATCCTGCTGCATCTCGAGTAGGGAGAGCTGGCAGCGGGAAGGCAGCCCTGGGTCTTCTTTGACAAACACATCATGCTTCCCACCTAAACCACCTCTGTGGGTGGGGAGCTGGGGACTGGTCTATTAGCTTTCTCCCGCTGTCCCCCGAGGGTGCATTTGTCTGTTTTGCATTTTTTCCAGGCTGTAGTTAGACAACTCCTGGTCCTGGGGGGAGTGCTGCAAAGAGAAAATGTCAGGGCCACATGCCGCCAAGATAACATTAGCGAAATATCAAGTCCTTTATGATGTCAGGAGGGATTCCTTACCGCTGCCGAAGCTGCCTAATGACATCATAAAATAGGCCTGCAGCAGCCACCGTCCCCCTGAGTCATCAATCAGGCCCGATCGTGGAGGGCCCCAGCCTGCAGGCCGGGTGGGGGTGCCAGATTTTAAACTCAAAGGAGGCCCCAACACAGCAGCACGGTGAGGAACTGAGGGACAGAAGACACCCACAATCCCCAGAAAGGGGCACCCTCCGGGCGGCAGTGCCCCTCCACGGCCGACCTAAACATGAGGGGACAGGCCTGGCTCCAAGGCCCCTTGGATATCTTGAGGCTGAGTTGGCTGCCACAGGAAACTAACGCCTCCAGGGGAGGACCGCACCCAGCCTAGGGTACCTCCATGGTGCTAAATGAGAAAATAGACCCAAGCCCAGACTTCTGGTTTGCTGAGGGCTGACCTGTCTCTTGAGGGACAGACAGGACTGCTGGGGCCACGGCACAAAGAGACCAAGAGTCACCCCACTAGAGACAGATGGAGGAGGTCTTTGGCTCCTTTGTGGCTGGCACGTACTCCTGCATGTTTTGTGTGTACACCTGCATGTGTCCATCTAGCTGTATAAATCTAGGAGTGTTAGCAGAACATTTACAAATGGGTGCACACACGCATGCCTACATGCTTACTGTCCACCTGTTTGCATTTGTGCGTGTCTGTGTCTGCAGCTGCCTGTATTCCTCTCTGTATGTCCATGTGCTTGTGCTGACGCATGTCAAAGTTTCTGCAGATGTGGGGAAGGGGATGCGGAAGGGGACAAGGAGGATAGGAGAAAGGGGATTCCAGAGAGTGAGTGGGTGCGTGGGGTGTAGGGGTGCCAAGCATGTCCACTTATCATGCTAGGCTGAGAACACTGGCTGTGTATAGGAATCACCTGGGGAGGTTGTAAAATCTACCAGTGCTCCAGTGTCCCCTCAGATCAATTACATCGGGACCTCTGGTGCCAGGGCCCAGGTACTGGCATTTTTTAAAGGCTCCCCAGGTGATTGTAAAGTGCCACTGGGGTTGAGGACCAGGGGTGTACTCAAGCCTGGGTATTCTAAATGTGGCCTGAGGATTCGCAGCATTGGCCCACCTGGGAGCTTCAGAGAAATGCAGAATGCCAGGCCCTGTGCCAGACCTCCTGAGTCATAATCTGCATTTTCATCCCACAATCTGTATTTGAATAGGATCCCCAGGTGATCTGTACATCCGTTAAAGCTGGAGAAGAGTAGAGTGGTGCTTCTCCACATGAGCAGGCAACAGAATATGTTTTAACAAACCTCTGGGCTGATTCTGTTGCAGAATTTCTGATTTGGTAGGTCTGGGGTGGCATCTAAGAGTGTGCTTTTCTAACGAGTTCCCCAGTGATGCTGATATGGCCAACCTGGGGCCTCCACTCTGAGAACCACTGGTATGACTGTAGCATAGGAGGGAGGCCGACAGGAGGAAAAGGGAGTGTCGGCGGGGTGTGGGGGAGTGACGGTGGGATCGAAGGGGAGGACCACTCAGTCACCTGGGAAGATCATGTCCCTCAAGAGCCTGCTCTGTCGTTGTCTTAAGGTCTTGATTTTCCTGACTCTTGGGCCAGACCAGGAATGGGGCTGGTAAAGGGAACAAGAAACATACACAGCTCTCCTGCTGACATCTATGCTGTCCTTTCTGGGCCCTGCGGAGCCTCTCCCCACCCCTCATTCTGTTCAGTAAGAGGATCCAGGGCTGGATACTTCTCGGGTTCCTGAGAGCCCCAGGCCAGAGGCAGGCCCTCCCAGAGCCTGAGCTCATCAAAAGGCCCACATGCCTTCTTGGGGGTCCAGCGCTCAGAGGGGGCTCAGTAATCAGGGCACCCAGGTATCCAGTTTGCCTGTGACAGTTGGTTTCTGAAAATCATCCTTCCATTCCCAAAACTTTGCATGATGAGCCATACGGATCCCTGCTAATAATGGTTACCAAAATGATGCAAGTTCGGTTGAGGTAGAGGTGAGGAGGCTGAGAGGGCGGAGTGTGGGAGGGGACTGGTGTCTTCCAAGGGGAAGCCCTCTGGAAACCTGCCTTCCGGGGCCCCTCTGACTTGCCCGGCTTCCTCAGGGAGGAATGGGCAGGAGGGTCCTTCCCAGGAGGAGTCAGTACTGGGGGCAGGGGTCTCTCCTATGGGGCAGCCAGCCTTGTCTGTCCACTGGCGCAGAGGCAGTAGGTGGGGTGGGGTGGGGGTGGTGGTGGGAGCAGAAGACGGGCAGGTAGAGGCTCAGCTGCAGCCTCTGTCTTGGCTGGGGCCAGACTGTAGTATCAGTAGTCTTTTGCCTGCATCTCCGCCCCAGCAACCTGGGGGCTGTAGGAGGAGATAGGGATCAGCGGGAATACCAGAGGTGTGAGGCAGGCATGACCTCACCCAGGGTGTGCCTGCTCTCTAAGCCCTGCCAGGCCACCCTCCACCAGCTCCCAGGTGCCCCCAGGCCGGGTTAGACAACAAGCTTCAGCCAGCCGCGGCAGGGGCGTCCCAACGCGCTAGCTGGGTCCCAGCCAGGCTTAGGCAGGGAGCTGGGTAGCCTAGTACTACCCAGTACTTCTTCTGTAAGTAGCCTGTAGTGACCCCTGGGGCCCCAAAGGGGATCCTCTCACCTCTCCACCGCTGGGTCCCTGGGGGCTGGTGCATTTAGGGGAGCAGCATGGAAGTAGAGCTGGGGCCGGGAGAGCAATTTAGGACTAGAATTTTGCCATGGACCTGTGGTCCAGAAACAAGGGAAGTCAGTACTCTCAAATAACCGAGAGAACCTGGAGATCTGTCTCATCTGGGACAGGAGGTGAAAATCAGGAAGAAGTAGGTCCAGCAGTGCGAGCAGAAGAATGCCACCGTGTGCCCAGTGTTGTGCTTGCAAACATTAACTCGGAAATCACAGGCAGAAAAGCCGGAGGAGACTGTGGGGAATGTTTACCAAGCCAAATACCTTAAAAAACCCTTGGTAACTTCCGATTCTGGATGAACCCAGAGATTCACATGTGGTAAGGTGGGCTGTTAAAGTCAAGGGGTTGACATGGGCTTGGTGGAGTCCTGGAAACAGGACGCCCACAGCTTCTAGGGGAAGGTGTCCTGTAGGAGGGCTCTCGGAGAAAATATTCCCACCCTTGACTACCTGCTGAGTGCGCTCCAGCCTCCTGGCTAGGGGCCCCTCCCCGATGCCCGTTTATGCCTGAGAGCACACTCAGGCCCTCCCCACACACGCTCACATCCCCATCCCGCTCGTCTACAAGCGCACCCATGCCACCCCTGCACACACTGGCGCCCACCGCCTCATCCATGCCCATCCCACACCTGAAAGCACGGGAAGGCAAGGGGGCCTCACCCCGGAGCTCAGCAAAGAGCACACCCTCAAGACAGGTTTGCATAATGAGTGAGCAGGTCCACCTGTGAGCTGTGGCCTTTTCTGGCCATGCTCCTTGTCTGTGGGCTCAGAGTCCCAAACCCAGCAGGGAAGAGGGGCAGAGAGCATTTGCCCCAGGGCTGAAGGCCTTAACCCGCCCCCCCCACCCCCTCACACTCACACACTTTTCTCCACCATGTGGCAGCCACCCTCCTCCTCCTTGCCATTCTCCTCTACCCCCTCCTTTTCCTTCTTCATTCTGCTTCGGCTGGATGACAACACCTGGTGGCCTGGTTGTGTCCTCTTGGTTCTGGGACAGTGGCGGGAGTATTGCGGAGAGTCCCGGACGCCTCTCTGGCGGCTTACGCTCCTGCTTTGGCACCAGGAGGAGCAGAGCCAGGTGGAACCCATGTGAGTGGATGGATGTCTTGCCTGCTGGGTTCTGGTTAAGGTCTTGGCTTCTTGAGAGGCTGAAGCACAGCAGGGAGTGGATGGATGAAAGAGGGGCAGGGAGGGGAGGGAGGAGAAAGAGGGGGAGGGAGAGAGAGAGAATGGGAGACAGAAACAAGAGTGAAAGAAAGCTACAGAGACTGAGAAGTAGAATTGGGACAAACAGATCAATAGATAGCGATTCTGACTCTATCACCAGGCACTTCTGAAAGGTCACTGTCGGCCAGGCAGTGGCTCACACCTGTAATCCCAGCACTATGGGAGGCTGAGGTGGTCAGACTGCTTGAGTTCGAAAGTTCGGGACCAGGCTGAGCAACATAATGAGACTCTGTCTCAACAAAAAATATGAAAAATTAACCAGGCCTGTGGTGTGTCCCTGTGGTCCCAGCTACTCAAGAGGCTGAGGCAAGATGATTGCTTGAGCCTGGGAGGTGGAGGTTGCAGTGAGCCGAGACTGCGCCTCTGCACTCCAGCCTGGATGACAGAGTGAAAACCTGTCGGGAAAAAAAAATCACTGACTTTTCTTAGGCATGGACTTGGGTTTATCTCAGTGTGTGGAGAGATGCATGTGTGTGACACATAGCCACAGATGGCCTCGGCTTGGGTCCTGTCCTGGACTCCTGCTCCAGCTGGCCATAGCGCCCACCCCTCCTATGAGGGCTGGAGGGTGTCCTCCAGGAGGAGACCTTGGAGAGTGGCAGTGACCTTTCTCTGAGGGCACTCGTCCTGGATGCTCTCATTTTCCCCTCCATGGCCCCCACCTTGTTGCGATCTTGACACCTCTCAGCTCAAGGCTCCAGGGAGCTTCAGAGATTGGAAATGAACTTTGTAGGTGATTTTGTGCATTCTCAGCAGCCTCTGACTGCACCTCACATGGGCAGCCTTCAGCCTTTCCTTAGATCCTGGATCTCGGGTCACCCTCCTTTGTCCATGGCTGTGGTCTTGGGCCTGATGGGCCCCTTCCTCTGTTCCCTGTGAGGCTGCCTAGGCGGGGGTGGGACTGGGTGCTCAAGATAAGCAGCCTGACCTCTCTTCCTTTCCAGCTGAACTGTCAAGAAGCTCCCAGAAGGGAAGGTTCTGATCCATCCCAATCTGCTCTTCAGGCCTCCCGGGCCCCTCCTTTGCCCTTTGCCAGGGGAATCCCTCCCCAGCCCTGGCCAAGGCCCAAGGGCCCTGCTACGGTCACAAGCAATCTCCTAAACTTAACAAGGGATCATGGCAGGAGCAGAGAGTCCCTTTGTGTCCTCACAGCACAGCATGCACCCGCCCCAGGACACAGGGGCCCTGGCAGCCTCCAGCCTGGTTATCTGATTTGGGGGCTGATGGGGTTTCTAATGGAAAACAATATGGTAATTTCAGAATGTTCCTGATTAGATGAAAATGATATTGCATCAAAGTTACTTCCTTAATTTATTCAGAAAATAACAAGAGAGAATTCTCTCCTAAGATCCTTAATTAAACCAGAGCTTCTACCGCAGGCAAAGCAAGCTCTGAGCTCCAGGTGTGGGGAACAAAGGCCACTCCTGGCATGAATCTCTGAGAGGCTGCCCTTGGCTGTGGGGTTGGGGCAGGTCTTTACCCAGATAGGCTGCCCATTCTGCCAGGAGGGGGCGCTGGCCGAGAGAGGGCACAGGATGAGGCTCTTTCTGCTGCAGGGGCCAGTGGGGCGGTCATCTTAGACTTGTTCCAGTTCTGTCCTGCCTTCCTATCTTCTCCAACTTCATCCTGCTGGTCCCCAGTGATCCTGATCCATGGAGACTCAGAAAGCTGGGGTGGCAGAGCTGGGAACCCAGGGCCTCTTCAAGACATGGGCCAGCTAGGTGAGCATGGGAGATGCTGGTAGGGCCGGTTAGGATCTGCACTGGGTCAGCTTGGGGCAGTCGGCACACGTGAAAAGGCTTCACCGAAGAGGCTCCGATTTGAGAGGGAGAGGCAGTGCTAAGAGAAAGAATACAAAATGCTGAAGCATCTGGACATTAGCGACAGGGGGAAGGAAGCTGTGGCTGCTCTTAGGCCTGAAGGGGCAAGGGAAGGAAGGACAGAGGAGGGGCCACTGGACAGAGCTGGGGCCCTAGAATGGCTCAGTGCCTGAATGCAGTGAGTCAGAGAGGAGATGGGGGACACGTTTCCAACCTCTCTTTTCCTGCCCTTGATTCCCTGCTGGTGCCACATATTAGCTGGCCTGGACTGGAAGCCAGAGGGTGGGAAAGCCCGGGTGACACACTTCCTAGGGATGGCCCCTGGAGGCCCAGAACAGGGCTGAAAGTGAATCTGGGTACAGAGCAAGCACAGCTTCCACAACAACCTTTCATTTGTCTGATGCTTCAGATTCACCAGCACATTCTCATTCGTTTTCCTTGTCATTCCCTACAATAGCCCTAAGTATACATTTTTGTCTTTAAGAGGAAGCAGGCTCAGAGAGGTCAAGTGAAGTACCTGAAATCACACAGTGGGGAGGTGATGAATTTGAATTCCATTCTGTTTTACTCCAACTCCCACCCCTTTCCCCCAGTTAGACCCTTGGGTGTATGAAAGTGCTTGTCTGAGCTGGGTGTTACAAAGCTTCCTGATGTGCAAGGGCCCTGTCTAGAAGCTTCTGTGAGACCATGAGGGAAGTCCTGCCTCCTGCCCATGAGTGAAGGTCTAGCATGCCCTTCGCACTTTGCAGACCAGACTATAGCAAACTCCCCAGGAAACAAAAATCTGTAATTCGGGTGGGACCTCCTATTCCTGGGTCTGCTATAGGGGGTGGGGGGGAGGGGCAGTGTGAGTCTGGGATCTGCTGGAGCAGGAGCTGAAAAAGGAGGCATTGTTCCTGAGTTGGAATCATCTTGGAAGGAACTCACCCTCTTCCCAGGGACCAACTCCTTGTGTCCACAGGCCTGCTGGTTACACTGCCCCAGCCTCAGCCCCCTTCCCACCAGACACCAGCACCCCACCTACTGAGCAGTGTTGCAGGGGCCAGGACTGGCTGGGGATTTGTGTATCCAATCCTCTGCGTGGCAGGAGGAACCTGGGTGGGGTTCTTGGGAAGCTTTTGACTTTGAACTCTGATGTGGCAGATGGGTAGAGATTTAGAAACCAGGGCTCTGAAAGTGACTGAGAAGGACCATGATGTGCAAGGTTTCTGAGGGTGGGGAGGCTGGCGAGGCACATGTGCATGTTTGTATGCATGGGTGTACGTGTGTGTATACATCAGCACATATGTGTGAGGACGTGTTCACAAGAGAGAGAATTCTTAGGTCATTGGAGATCAAAGGGTCACGGTTAAAGGAAGCAGGGCTTGGATGGACTATGCAAGGAGACGATAATAGAAGCAACTAACGTTTATGTAACACTATATGACAAGCCTGTTCCAGGCCCTTTACATATATTAACTATTTTAATCCTCGCAACCAATTTAGGAGGTAGATACTATTATTACCCCATTTTAAAGGTGAGGAAACTGAGACACAGAGGGGTTTCATGACGAGCCCCAATACTGAAGCTGGGATTTGGGCCCAGGCCCAAGTCTTGACCACGGAGGGGCACTGCAACCCCCAGCCTTGGAGGGCATGGTCCTGGACCCTGCCTCCTGCACGGGGCTTCTGGACTACTACTTTGATGCTCTCTCTGGGTGTCATGCTCTTTGTCCCCAGCAGGTCTGTTTTGGGGAGATGTGAAGTTGATCTCACAAAGTTCAAGTATGAGGCAGGAAGTCCTAACTGAGACAAAGCAGGGAGGTGTCAAAGAAGCTTGGGTTTGGGGGGCCATTCATCCTGGATGGTGGGTTTATGAGGTGGAGGGGGATGAGGCAGACAAATGAGCAGCGGTGATGTGTAAAGGGACTTTGTCAGCCGGACTAAGTCATGACACCGCCATCCTATAGCATAGGCGGCAGGAGCCCTGGATAAGGGTTTCACACAGGAGAGTGGCATGGTCATCCTGGAAGACTCACTCTGGTGCAGTGTGGACTGGAGCAGGAAAGACTGGAGGCTGAGCAGCTGATGAGCTGAGTAATGCCAGAACCCCTCGGCAAAAGGTGGTAAAGCCTGGGTTGGGTCAGGAGGTGGAACTGGGGAGATGCTATTAAGAGGTAGAAGTGCCGGGTGCAGTGGCTCCGCCTAAAATCTCAGAACTTTGGGAGGCTGAGGCGAGTGGATCTCACCTGAGATCAGGAGTTTGAGACCAGCCTGGCCAACATGGTGAAAAACCGTCTCTACTAAAAACACAAAAATTAGCCGGCGTGGTGGCACATGCCTGTAGTCCCAGCTACTTGGGAGTCTGAGGCAGGAGAATTGCTTGAACCCAGGAGGTGGAGGTTGCAGCGAGCCAAGAGGACGCCACTGCACTCCCGCCTGGGTGAGACTCCTTCTCAAAAAAAAAAAAAAAAAAAAAAAGAGAAGAGAAGCCTCGGTCAGTGTTTGAGGATAGACTGGACACACTAAGAAGGACCCTTAGATTTTTGGATACCTGGGTGGGCAGGAGTCGAAGGAGGAAGAGCAGCTCCTGCTAGTCCCATAGGTCCCTCAAGGCAGCAGGGAAGTCTGGGACCCTGGTGGCTGAGGCTCAGCTACCCCGAGGAACCCAGGAAAAGTGACCAGGGCAGCTTTCCCTAGGCCAGAGCATCACGTGACCCTGGAGAGACTGGATCAGCCCTGGATTCTTTCCTGCTGGACACCAGAGGCTAGGCAGGCAGGAGGTCAGAGGCATGGCAGTGGACAAATCAGGATTGGTTTCCTCTGGAGTCATTTTTACTTAGACTTCTCTGTTTCTAAAAGACTCAAACAGGAGACAGCAGGAGCAGAAAGCCATATATCATTCATTCCCTTTTTTTTTTGAGATTAAGTCTCACCCTGTCACCCAGGCTAGAGTGCAGTGGCACAATCTCATCTTGGTACAACCTCCGCTTCCTGGGCTCGAGTGATCTCCTTGCCTCAGCCTCATGAATAGCTGGGAATACAGGCGTGTGCGGTCACACCTTGCTAATTTTTGTATTTTCCTAGTGATGGTGTTTCAACTCCTGATCTCAAGTGATCCACCCGCCTCGGCCTCCCAAAGTTCTGGGATTACAGACATGAGCCACCACACCCGGCCTCATCATTTATTCTTAAGACTGAAATTCCAGAGAAGCCCTGTGGTACAGTGGTTAGAGCTCTCATTCTGTGGTTAGCTGCGCTTCACATTCCAAAGTGATCGCTTTGTAGCTGTGTGTTCTCAAGCAAATCACTCTACCTCTCTGAGCCTTAGTTTCCTCATCTGGCAGTTAGGGATCATTGTAACACATACTTCATGGGCTTGTTGCCAAGTCTAAGGTAGTGAAGGCCCTCCACGGCAGCTCGTTATGATGCTCAGATCTGTGCAGGGTGATCGGGAACAGGGCTGCTATTACGTCTTCTAGGAGGCCTCCCCACTCCACAGGCAGGGGACACAGCTATTCCTTTGGGACTGGGGATGGGGAAGAAGGGGAGGGATGCCCATAAATCTTTACCACCTGGCAATTCCAGGCTCTGCCACTTCCTTGCAATCCTGGGGGGAAAAAATGGTAATCCCCTCTCCCCGCGCCATCTCCCCTGCCTGGGACTTGCCACGTCTCAGCCTTTCGCCCTGGCTGTAGACAGTACCCAGCCTCTCCCCCCACCTACTCCCTGCAGGGCAGTGCCTCAACTCCATCTGCCCAGTGCCTGCAGGCCGCAACCCGAAGCCAGGGCAAGTTGTCCCTGAGCTCTCAGATGACTCAGAGGGAGTTCTGAGGTCAGGGCAGGACCCAGCCTTGCCGCAGACCCCTCTACCTCCTTCCAAGGTCAGGGCCCACAGTCAGAGCCCAGCAGAGGGTGGTCAATACCCCTCTCCCCCTGGCTTCAGCTCCCGAAGCGAGGGGCCTGACCCCCAGGCTGAACTCGGCTCTTACCCCAACCCCAACTCAGAGAGTTTGCTGGCAGCAGCCTGGATGACTTTGGTGTAGTTTCTGTGGTTTAATAAGCTACAAAACGACATTATTTTAAGCCAATCTGGATATAGCACAAAAACTCTCACCCCGTCTGTTCTGTGAAACTCAGATACCCTGACGAGAACACAGCTCACAACCAACTAATACAATATTCTACTGGGCGCGCTGTCAGCGGGCCCCACGCGGGAGCCGGCTCCCGGGGGACGGCCCAGCCGCGCGGCGCAGGCTGCGGAGAGAGGCGGTGGCCGGGGCGGCGGAGCAGGCGGAGGGCCCAGGGCCCAGGTGGGGGCCTCGCGGAGTTGTGGGGGCTGCGTGTCTTCTCCCTGAGCAGCTGGGGCCGGCCACACACAAACCCCTCACGGCTCCCCTGCCCCCCTGCACGGGGACTGGGGAGGAGAGGAGAGAGGAGAGGAGAGGAGAGAAGAGGAGAGGAGAGGAGAGGAGAGAAGAGGAGAGAAGAGGAGAGGAGAGGAGAGGAGAGGAGAGAAGAGGAGAGGAGAGGAGAGGAGAGGAGAGGAGAGGAGAGGAGAGGAGAGGAGAGGAGAGAAGAGGAGAGGAGAGGAGAGGAGAGGAGAGGCGCGTTCTGGCCTGCTGACAGCAGTTCTACTCCCACAACTCACATATGTCTGATTCCGAAGCAGGGAAGTGTGTCCAACACACCCAATGCAAAGACAGGTTGTTGAATATTTTTTCTCTCATCACTAAAAAGGATTCCCTGCTGGGTGCAATCAAGATCCATAAACTCGCGGCTCGAGTCGGTGTGAAAGCAGCGCTCCAGCCCAGACTCCCTCGCTGGCGCTAAATGCAGGCTCCGGGCGGGCGGAGATGCGCCGGCATCCGCTAGCAGCCTGGCCTTGCGACCGCCAGTTCCCGGCACATTAGGCAGTGCGCTTATTTTGGGCTCCGCTTCAGTGGATTAACTTTCAGTGTAAAGTTTTGGAGCTCGGGCACCGTCCCCGTGACACCGCCCCCTCCCCTTTCGGTGGGCACCAAACTTTACAGAGCCAGAGTCAAGACGAGCCGGCTGGGTTCTCAGCAGTTCTGGGGGTCAGGGAGGCGGGGCTGCCCCCCTGGCAGCCCGGAGAGCCCCCCAGCTGGCTGACCCAGCCTGCCCCAGTGGGGAGCAGGTGCCAAGGCCTCTCTCCGGGGCAGATACACTGAGCTTGCAGGCTTTGATGCTTTTGCAAGGTTCCCGTGGGAGTCTGATCTGGGCTGGACTCCTCTCACTTCTGCTGGTGATGGCAGGTGGCAAGCCTGGTATCACCTCCCCCCACTCACTGGCTCCCACCTGCCTCGGGGACAGGAACTCCGGATGCATCCTGGAGGCTGGAATCCTGTTGTTTCTATGAAGATAAGGGTGCCTTCTTTCTTCTGAGATGCCTTCCCCATCCCTCAAGTAGGGAGGCAGAAAGGGAAGTGGCAGGAGGCTTAGTTGGGCCACAGGAGAGCCCTGGGGAAGCTGAGGGGACAGAGAGAGGAGGTGAGGGAGAGGAGAAAAGGGAATATGGCGAACCCCTAGACTCCTTTCTGTTGCCTTGAGAAGGAGGAGATTGGGGTTCTTGCAGAAACCTGGGCTCCTCTTTCTCTCCCCCACCACATGCTCAGTGACTGTCTGCTGGGAGGTGTTTTCAGATCCAATGGTTTAAAACTCTGGTTCCCGTGAATTACTAAGAAGCAACTGAAAGTGTTGTCTTCAGAAAAGCCCCCTTTCTTCCCTCAGCATCCCATTTTCTGGGGGCCTGGGCTGTGTCATTTAAAACCAGAGTGAGCTTCAGCAGAAACAACATACAGGGTGAAGCAGTGTAGGGAGAGCGCCCAGGCTCTACAGGGTGTGGACCATGTTATCCACTCACTCATTCATCCCGACACATCATCAGGGCTGACTTTGTATAGGTTACTGGATGGGGCCTTTGGGAGGCACAGCCTGGGAAAGGAGAGTAGATGCATATCCGTTCATGCATTTGTTCATTTATTAACACCGAGCATGAGCCAGGCACCGTGTTTGGGCGCAGAGCACAAGCAGATGCAGTTTGAGTATGAAGCAGAACGTGCAAAGGCTGTGAAGGAGAGAAGGGGCATGGGGATTGGGCTGCCCCGAGCCTCTGCAGGCAGTGCTCTCCAGGTCCTCTCCCAGCTGTGAGGCCATGCTGAGTGAAGGCTGGACAGACCACAATGCCTTAGGGGCCTGCATCCTTTTAAGCTTTCCACCAGCTTGCAGAAGCCCACAGGGATGCAATCACTGTGCCTCAAAGTTATACCAAAGCAAAACCCAAGGATGAGAAAGAGGCAATGTTGAGGTAGTTTGGGGGAGCCCTGGATTTTAAAAAATCCCTTATTTCCACTCATAAATCACTCTCTTTCAAACCCCTCCCCCATTTTTTCTGCTCTCTCTCTCTCTCTCTCTCCAAGAGATCAGCACATTGCAAAGACAGGTTGTTGAATATTTTCTCTCTCATCACTAAGAAGGCCTCCCTGCTGGGTGTAATCAAGAACCATAAACTCGCCTTGCGGCTCCAGTCAGTGTGAATCGAGCCCCAGTCAGCTTTCCTCGATTCAGACACCCTCTGGCTCTGGCGGGCTGACAGCACGGGCCAGGCCGGCGGGTGACGGCCAGGCTGCTCTCCCATATGCATCTGAAGGGGCGGCAGCCAGTGGGGCTGGGTCTCCCAGACTCTCCGCCACCGGCTCTGTAATGACCTGGCATGGAATTCAGAGCGCCTCTTCTGAAAGGTCAGGAAGGAGAGAAATCAATGCCTGCAGTCAAGGAGTCGGTGCATTGACAGGTGCCACGGGCACTCCTTAGCCCTCACCCCATGTCCTCAGGTCCCTGGGGAGAGGAGACAGAGACAGCATGACCTCTCAGACCTGGCAGTTATTTCCGATGAGCAGCCCGACCAGATGGCTCTCTCTCTGGTTTTTAGAATTGTTCCTATCAAGGTGGAAGAGGTCATGGACCTGGTGTTGCCCCAGTGGGCTGGGCTGGGGCTGGAGGGTGGGGATATTGGAATAAGAGGGGAGAGTGAAGGAGAGGCACCGGGAGACCTGGGCTGATGGCTGGTCAGCTGCTAAGGGTGCTGTCCCGTTCTTTGTCTGTAGAGGCAGGAATAGCAAAGGTAAGAAGTTTTCAGAGAGAAAGCTGGGGAGGAGCCTTTTCCATCTTTGCTTGACTTTCTGTCTCTGACAGTGTCACTGCCACTGCCACTGCCTGGACCCCTGGACCAGAGGGTCCCTTCCTCCCTGACTCAAGAGCTGCCTCTAATATTCCTTTCAAAAGGTACCCTCCTCTTGCCAGCCAGCAAACCTTTTGGACACCGAGTGGTTTCCCAAATACGCCTTGTACATTTCCACCTCCAGGCCTTTGTGTTTGCCATTTTCCCTGCCAGGCAGGCCCTCTCTTCCTTCTCTATCTCGTAAGCTCTGACCTGTCCTTCCAGGCTCCACAGAAACGTCTCCTCTTTTGAGGAGCTTTACCCTGCCAGGCTCAGGTAACCCGTGCTCCCTGGGGAACTGTGCAATTCAGCCCTTAACTTACTACATAGTGAGGATCTGTCCCCCTGCCCTCTGGGTGAAGGCGTCCCCTCTAGGGTTGGGACTGAGTCTGACTCAGCTTTATGCGCCCAGAGCCCAGCACGGAGCTCGTTGGGATGAACAGCATCAGAAGTTTCATCACTAAGTTTCAATACCGCTCTGTGTCTATACCCGCCCACCTGTGTACCTGCGAACCTGTGTGCCTGAGTGGGAGAGTGTGCCCTGGTTTCCACATATCAGTCTGTTGCAGGAATGTCTTCCTGCCCACTCTTCCCTTCTCCACCCTCCAAAGCAGACAGGGAGCTCCTTGAGGGCAGGGTGAGTGCTGCTGCATCTCTAAAAGCACAAATACAAAGTGGGAGCTGGTAGAGGTCTGTGGACCTGGGTCTGGAATTTGCTAAAAGGGACCTGCTCAGGCAGGCACTCTCTAAGCAGGGTTGCTGTTGTGGGTTCCCATGAAGGGTCTGGGCAAGTCCCTGTGCAGGGTTCAAATGCTCACTCTTCATAGGATGGGAGGGTCCTTTCCATTCAAGCATGGAGAAGCGGTGGCCCCAGAATCTGCAGGCTCAGCCTCAGGGGCTGGCTCTCCAGATGGGTCTTCACATTCCTATTAGCTAGTTGTGGGGTTAGCCCTGGGGCTCTTCTCCGGAGCTGCCAAATTCCATGGCTCTGCAGAACAAAGGGCAGCTTCGGTTCTGCTGCCTCCGGAGCCTCCCTTGGGAGGCCGGGAGCCAGAACTCAGACAAAGCGAGGGTTTCCTCTCAGGCAGACAGCTCGCCCGCCCTCCTGCCTTTGCAGAGGCCACGGAGATATTGCCCACCAGCTTCAGGGCTCTCATAACTCTTTCAAGACAATCACTTTATTTATATGAGTTTGTTTAAAAAACCCACAGACGACTCACCACGGGGACCTCCCCGACCAACTCGGCTTGGTTCTTTCCCATCCTCTGAGTCCATAACTCTTAGTCTTTTGATTCTCCCAGTCCACAAACTATAAAAATCTTATTTCTATAAGGTCTTTTATGGTTACCAAGATAGTCAATAGTGTCATTTTCATTCATATCATTCTGCAGGGAAGTTAGAGGAAACAAACCAGACAGAGGAGAGCTATAAATAAGGTTCAGCTACACAAGGCCCCAAGCGGATCCCACTGCGTTCTTTTAAAACTACTCATGCACAGAATACACACACACGGCATATACATATGCACACATATGCCCAGTCATGCTACAGACAGGTGCACAGAAGCTCACCCATGCACACAGGATGCTTTGTCCGCATGCTACTTGCAGGTACACATGCATGTGCACGTATGTGCTTGCACCATCCGGCAGTTTTAGAAAAAAGCTCTTGATGGGATTTGCCTGGCTTTGAAGGGCCAAGAGCAGGCAGCAGCACTTGCTGTGGCGAGATGGGGGGGACAGAAGCAGGCCAGCTCAGAGAACGCATTCCAAAGCCGTGAACTGCGAGGCTGGGCACGCGGCCATCCATGAGCTCATGTGTGGGGAGCTTTGGAATTCCCGCCAGCACAGGAGCCTGGCTCCGGCCTGAGCAGCAGGGGCAGCTGCCCAGCCAGCACTGGGAACGCCGGGCTGCTCTCAGGGCTTCCTCTGACTGTCTCTTGGTGTCACCTGAGGGCCAAACCCCTCATTCTTTGGAGGAGAGCCAGCCAGCTTTGCCATTCTGGTTGGGCCTTGCCACCACACCTGATTGTCCACAGCCCTGCTGCCCACAGCTTTGGCTTCAGGGCGGGACCTCAGAGCAGGAGCCTAAGTGTGACCCTGGAACAGAAAGCAGGAAGCCTTGGGCACTGAGGCCCACGTGGAGAGGCAGAGAGAGAGAGAGAGAGAGCTGGCAAGTCTGAATGCTAGGGGAGAAGGGGGTTGGCCCAGACAGAACCAAGCAAAGATGGAGGGGCAGGCCCAGGCCCAGGCCCAGGTCCAGGGGACGGGGAGGGTTACAAACCTTCCCCCAGGTAAATGCCATGAGGTCTCCATCCCAAACTCCAGGGGCAGGTAGGGGTAGTGAGGGGCTGCATGGCTGGTGCCAGAGAACTGTGCTCTCCATAGAGAATTCCAGGCTCATTGGCATGGGGTGCAGAAGAAGGAACTGCCACTGGAGTCAAGAGGTGTGGGTTCTAGCACTGACCATCTAACTGCACACTGCTGCCCTTTGTGATGATGGCAGACACCCTCCTGTCTCAGGGCCTCTGTATCCTCATGAATCATAAGGAGGGATGAGCTCTCAGGCTCCTCCTGTTAGGGAACCACAGGTGGACTCGTCACACTTCAAGGTTCCAGGGCAGGTGTGTCTCCTTTGTTTCCCCACCTGCAGAATGCGGCTGATGATTTTTCACTGTTGGTGACATCCCAGGGATGCCGTGAGGGGAATGGGGCAAAAGTACAGGTGTACGGATGAGCTTATTTGGGAACTGGTGGCTTTGGAACTCCTAAGGAATGCAACCCATCAGGGTGCCCAAGACCTTGAAAAGGATCCCCTCCCACCCCCAGCTTTTCTTCCTCCTTACTGTTCAGCACCCCCTGCCCTCTCCCAGCACTAGAGAGCTCAGAATGGAGCCCAGGACTCTGAGCTCAAGGCCTTGGAATTCCTCTATTCCCCTACTGCCTTCTTCAAGGGAACTATTAATTGTAATTTAAGCCTCCCAAGTTAAAAGCAGTGTGCAGATTTAAGGATTCTTTCATCCCAATTACACATCGTTTCTGGCTGCACTTTAGTGCCAGGCTTTTATCTGTTGTTCTGGGGAATCACTTATCGGCCAGAGCAGCGGGCTCCACGCAGATTGCTCCCTGATTATGTTTAATGGCAAATGGAGAGTTAACTCTCCTCCCTCCCCAGAGCTGTGTCGGCACTTTTCCCAGCCCAGCCGAAAGCAGCCCAGGGGAAAGGGAGGGCATGGAATGGGGGAGCTGCAGGGACCTCCACGTCCTGGGACCATTTGTGCAGGGCTCCAAGGGGACCCGTGTGGCTCAGGGTGGCTAAGCGGGGGGAGATGCTGCCCCCACCCGATAGGTGACCTGAGTGCTCTGTTCCAAATGCTGATAGCAGCCCTTTGTTTATTCTACACATTCCACTGCCTTGGGAGTTACTATGTGTTCATGCTTTGGGCTGGTGTCGTTTCTTCACTCACACTGAAGCATGCCTGGCAGTCAGGGCCACTGCATCAGTCTCATACACACTTGTATCCTCCAGGGTGAGCCCAGTCCCTGGACTTACACTGCTGTGCACACACACACACACACACACACACTCACAATCATCTCCATGTGCAGGATCACACTGGACTTGCACAGACTCTACTCTCACCTGCAAGCACACTCTCAGCTCAGTCCCAAACATGCACAGAGCTGGACCCTTCTCCATGGTCAAACGGAGACTTTTCTGTCCGTCTGTCTTTGTTTTGCTCACAGAATTAGGCTGCCAGAAGAGCTGGGAGTGGATCTTGGAATGTCAGGTGATGAGATCACAGACTCAGGCCCCTGTGCCATTGAGCCCCCAGTGTTACCCACTTCCACTGGGTCCCTGAGCCCCAGTGGGATTGTACCTCATCACAGAGCTCGGGCTGGCTCAGTCCTTTGGATACCACTCTGTAAATCTCAGACTTAACACTCCAAAGCAGAGCTCCTGGTCTCCCCCAAACCTGCTTCTCCTGCAGTCCTCCCCCGTCTCAGCTCTTGGCAAGTCCTTGCTTCCATTGCTCAGGACAAAAAAACCCTGGAGTCATTCTTGACTCCTCTCTTTTTCTCACTTCCTACTGCTAGTCCATCAGCAGATCATGCTGGCTGTATTTTAAATACATATTCCTAATCTGATCACTTCTCACCACCCCCACTGCCACCACCTCGACCAACCCGACTCAGACCTGGTTTACTGTAGCAACCCCCAGACAGGCTTTCCTGTTCCTGCTGTCCCCCACTACGTGGCAGCCAGACCATGTCCTTCTATGCTCCTCTTGAAGAAATAGTTGAGGACCTTACAGGGGCTTGTGTGTCCCTATGTGATCTGCTCCTTTAACCCCACCCACTCCTGACTTCCCCTCCCCCATTTTCCCTCCTGCACTCCCCTCCAGCCACAGTGGCCTCCTGGCTGCACCCTTGCCTTAGAGTCTTTGCTGTTTCCCTGCCTGGAATGCTTTTTTCTACCAGGTCTCTACTTGAATAACCTTCTCCCTCCTCCTTCAAGCCTGCTCCAATGTCACTTCTTAGTGAGATCACCTTAAATATCCTATTGAATCCTGCAACCTGCTGCCCCTTCAGCCCCTGCCCTCCCAATCCTACTTACTCTGCTGTTTTTTTCCCTCTGTTTCAGCAGAACATATACCTTCTATCACAAGTTGGTTGCACCGGTAAACAGAGTCCAATAGAGACTTCAGTTTGCAGGAAGTTTACTGCGGAAAGCTCTTATATCAAGACCTTTGGAGAGTGGAGGAAGCAGAACCAGGCAGAGGGAAAAGCTGAATTGTGATGTCACAACAAAGGCCTCAGCTGACCTCATGGGAGCTGTGTGCTGGGATGACTTTCAGAGTCACTCTGCATTAAGGTGAGCGGGCTGGGGTCCTTATAGCCTCTTATCTACCTAATGTTGGGTGTGGGCTGCCCCCAGGGAAGGGGAGTGACCTTGGGGGAAGCAGCTGTTTGCTCGGAGGGCAATTCTGGGGAGGGACTCAGCTGAATGGCTTTGGCCACCAGTGCTCCCAGCAGCTGGGGGTGAGTGCATCCATTCAGAAGTGGAGAACTGGGTGCCACACCACAGCAGCCACTCTGCCTTTTACTATACATAAAAGAGTAAATGTTAATATATAAAATTTATCTTTTGTCGGCCGGGTGCAGTGGCTCATGCCTGTAATCCCAGCATGTTTGGGAGGCCGAGGCAGGCGGATCACTTGAGGTTAGGAGTTCGAGATCAGCCTGACCAACATGGTGAAATTCCGTCTCTACTGAAAATACAAAAAATTAGCCAGGCATGGGGGCATGTGCCTGGAATCTCAGGTACTTGGGAGGCTGAGGTGGGAGAGTTGCTTGAACCTGGCAGGTGGAGGTTGCCGTGAGCTGAGATCATGGCACTGCACTACAGCCTGGGCAACAGTGAGACTGCCTCAAAAATAAATAAATAAAATTTATTGTTTGTCTGTCTCTCCTTCTAGAAAAGAAGCCCCTTGAGGGATGGGAATATCTGTGGGTATAGCTCCCTGATGTTTTCCAAGTGCCTGGAACAGTTTTGCCCCATAGTAGGCTCTCTCTACATATTTGCTGAATGAATGAATGAACCTGCTCATTTCTCAATGTACTGCTTGTGTCTGCCATCAACCTTATTGGAATCTCAATCCCAGTTTGGCCACAACCAGTTGTGCAAACTATGGGCAAGTTTTCTAACTTCTTGGAGCCTCTGCTTCTTCATCAGTGAAATGGAATAAGAGAAGTACCCATCTCACAGGATTTTAGGAGGACAAAGTGAACCCAGGCTTGTAAAGCACCTTGTAGGTGCTTGGGACAAAGCTGGTAGTCACTGAATGTTAACTTGTTGTTAATGTTACTAGTACTCTGGGCTCTCCTTATCAGCCTTGAAGACAAAGCCAAGACTCCAGCTGGGAAATGTTGACCTTCTAGGTGTACAGGGATAGGTGATGTACAGAAGTCTGATCTGCAGAAGTCATTATTGGTTAATGAGGGTAGAGATCTGCTTACAAGCCTCTGTCTGGAATCCTTGCCTTGGGACAGCTCAACGTGTATCCGTGTGTGTACATGGGTCTGCACACATGATTGTACAGAGCTAATGAGAGCTACATTCAAAGTTGTGTATTCCTAAAAGATAACTGGTCCTAGGTATTAGGCCCATATAGGAAGCCAGCCATTAGCAGGGTCCAAAGAGTCATCTTTCCTTCCTATCTTCTGCTCGCTCTTTACCTCCTGCATGGGCTTCTTCCCCATCGCTCCTCTGAATGAACTCACTTTCCAATATCTAGTGACTTCTTTACGGTCAAGTCCAGTGGTTGCTTACTTGGCCTCAGCAACAATACTGACCACCACTCTCCATCTTTATGTCCCTAATTTGGGCACAATGAATACCATGGTATGTCTCCCCAGCTTTCCTGCAAAGGGACTCATCGAGGCACTGTGTTCTCCCAGTCAATGAAAGCATCTGTGGCCAACAACATTCTGAGTCTCTTCCCAAGAACTGCCTTTGGCCAAATGGAACTGCCTCTCTCAAGTGTTATGCCACCTCCCAAGAGTTACACCACTTCCCAAAGTTTGCCACACCTCCCTGGAGGTAATTCAAATTCAATAACTAACTGATAACTCTTGCTTCATTTTGGGACATCTCTAAAGGGGCATAGTTGCTCCAGCACTTCCCATCAGCCCTCAGTCAGCCCACATTTACCTCTGTTGGCAATACCTCAAAGTTCAACTTCTTTCTCTGGCTCATCTGGCTTCCCTTCCTGTTCACTGGTGTCGTGCCTGAAATCACTCTCCAGTAAGTCCTCTGCATGCAAATCTCCATCTTTGATCTATTTCTAGGGAACCTGACCTACTACTACAGTTGGTGCTAGAAGTGGTTCCTAGGAAACAGACTCTAAAATGGGATTTTGGAGCTGGATCATCCACCGGCCAGTTGGTAATAAGAACCCCATCACTGGTGGTGGGTGGAGGTACTGATAGCCCCTGACATGCTCTAGCGGTGCAATTGTTAAAACTTTCCCTGATGGGGAAATGGGATGGGATACTGGTGGAAGGGAAAGTACTAATGGGTGTAATCTCTCAGAGGTTGGAGAGGCTCAGAGGAGTGATAATTATAAAGTCTATGGAATTAAATGATTGTTGCTGGGGGCAAGCAAGGCATTGGAAAAAGACAATGAAATGCCGAGAGAGATTAATTACCAATTTAAGGTGAAGTGTGAAAGCTGGAGGGCCTCCTTGCCATCAGATAAAGAGACTATCTCCCAAAGCTGGAAGGCAGAAAAAACTGAGGTTTGGCTCAGAAATGAATTGTAAGGGCAGCAGATTTCCAAAGAAAATTGAATTCTTGACATAGCAAGTCAGCTCTGTTTGATTGATCAGGGCTTGATTGGGGGCTCTGACACTTAGGACAGGGACATCTAGATGGATTTCCTTGAATGCCTTGAAACTCTAGGTCACCCTGAGCCCTCTGAGGACACGGAGTGTCCTTTGCCTTCCTGTGTAAGGCTTGAGCTTCCTTGGTGTGATGGTTAATACTGAGTGTCAACTTGATTGGATTGAAGGATACAAAGTATTGATCCTGGGTGTGCCAGTGAGGGTGTTGCCAAAGAAGGTTAACATTTGAGTCAGTGGGAAAGGCAGACCCACCCTTAATTGGGTGAGCACATCTAATCAACTGCCAGCAAATATAAAGCGGGCAGAAAAATGTGAAAAGGAGAGACTGGCCTAGCCTCCTAGCCTACGTCTTTTGCCCGTGCTGGATGCTTCCTGCCCTAGAACACTGGACTCCAGTTTCTTCAGTTTTGGAAATCGGACTGGTTCTCCTTGCTCCTCAGCTTGCAGACAGATTATTGTGGGACCTTGTGACCATGTAAGTTAACACTTAATAAACTTCTACATATATCCTGTTGGTTCTATCCCTCTAGAGAACCCTGACTAATGCAGATTTTGGTACCAGAAGTAGTTCTAGAGGAACAGAATAGTAAGGATGGAGTTCTTTCATTGGTTTTGGGGTTTCTGGAGTTGGCTGGTTAATATGATTCAACCCCCAAATGCTAAGGACTCTACTTCTAATAGTATGGAGAACACTGATAGTCCTTGGTGTGAACTGTTTAGAGAGTTATGTAAAATAAATGCATTTTACACTCCTGATTTGCCTCTTGTGAGAGGCAAGGAGCTTAGTGACTCTATACATAATACCTTTCACCATATGTGCAGAACCAAAGAATATAATGAAGCTGGTTGGTTGCTCCTAAGTCCAGTGGACAAAGTGATGAAAGAAAATGGTGAACTTAGGAATTCTGTCTCCTGGCTTCAAAAGCAGATACTGAGCCTCAAATCTGCTAAGACTGCCCTGAGTGAGAGTCTTATCTTCTGTAGAGAAAGAACTGAAATTTTGGAAAAACAAACACAAGCTCTTATCATGGGAGCCTCTCACCTGCAATGAAAGACTCATGCATAGCCTCTCCAGGTGTCTACTGTTAAAGTGAGGGCATTGATTGGACGAGAATGCGACCCTGCAACTTGGAATGGGGATGTGTGGGGACCTGATGAAGCTGGAGACACTGAGTTTGTAAACTCCGATGAACCTTTTTAGCCAGAAGGAACAGCTTCCTCATCCTCAGTAGTGGCCACATCCTCTCCCCGACCCATGCTGCCATCAGGCTTTCCACCTTTGCTGGAGGAGATAAATGCTGTGCTGCCTGAGGCAACGGTGATGGCCTCCCCTGAGGCAGTTGCCAGGCAAATAATGTTGATTCTCCTCAGGAGCCACTCCCAACACCCCTGTTTGCTTCTAGACCTATAACTAAAGTCCCAGTGGGCCCCTGGAGGTGAGGTTGAGAGTGTAACCCATAAGGAGGGGCACTACGCTCGAAAAGAACTGTTTTGAGCTCTCTAATTTATATAATCAGCAATCTGGAGAACAGGCATGGGAATGGATGTTAAGGGTATGTGATAATGGTGGAAGAAACAGAGTTGGATCAGGCTGAATTTACTGATCTGGGCCCACTAAGTAGGAACTCTGCATTTAATGTTGCAGCTTGAGGAGTTAAATAGGGTTGTAATAGTTTATTTGCTTGGTTAACTGAAATATAGATTAAAAGATGGCCCACTGTTAATGAGCTGGAAATGCCTGATCTTCCTTGGTTTAATGTAGAGGAAGGGATCCAAAGGCTTAGCGAGATTAGGATGGTGGAGTGGATTAGTCACTTCAAACTTATTCGTCCCAGCTGGGAGAGTCCAGAAGACATACCCTTGACCAATGCCTTGTGCAATAGATTTGTGAGGGCAGCATCTGCATCTTTGAAGAGCCTTGCAATTATTCTTCTCTGTATGTCAGATCTAACGGTAGGAACCACAGTCACTCAACTAAAAAATTTAAATTCAATGGGAATAATTGGATCCTGAGGTGGCATGGGCCAAGTGACAGTGCTCAACTGTCAAAGGCAAGGTGGCCGTAGCCACCACAATGCACAGCAGAGGCGAAGCAACAATCAGAGTGGTCTAACCTATGTAGAGCTCTGGCATTGGCTAATTAATGATGGTGTTCCTATAAGTGAAATTGATAGGAAGCCTATTGTATTTCTACTTAATTTATACAAGCAAAAAACTTCTAGATTGAATGGACAAAAGACTAATTTGAATTATAAATACAGAGAATCATGGACCCTCAAATCAATTTCCAGACTAGAAACCCTGAAACAAAGGGGAAAGGGGAGGCAGGGTCCTCTTGAGGAAAGACCCCACCACATTACTGATAATTTATGCAGTGAATCTTTCTCCCATCCTTCCCCAAGGAGATCTCCAGCCTATTACCAGGGTAACTGTGCACTGGGGAAAGAGAAATGATCAGACATTTCAGGGACTACAGGACACTGGCTCTGAGCTGACGTTGATTCCAGGGGACCCAAAACATCATTGTGGTCCTCCAGTTAAAGGAGGGGCTTATGGAGGTCAGATAATAATGGAGTTTTAGCTCAGGTCCAACTTACAGTGGGTCCAGTGAGTCCCCAGACTCATCCTGTGGTCATTTCCCCAGTGCCAGAATGCATAATTGGCATAGACATACTTAGCAGCTGGTAGAATCCCCACACTGGCTTCCTGACTGGTAGGGTGAGGACTAGTATGGTGGGAAAGGCCAAATGGAAGCCATTAGAGCAGCCTCCACTTAAAAAAATAGTAAATTAAAAACAATATTGCACCCTTGGAGGGATTGCAGAGATTATTGCCACCATCAAGGACTTGAAAGACACAGGGGTGGGGATTCCCAACACATCCCCATTCAATTCTTCCATTTGACCTATGCAGAAGACAGATGGATCTTGGAGAATGACAGTGGATTATCATAAGCTTAACCAAGTGGTGACTC
>PVKP010018585.1:0-44039 GCA_004027715.1 Plecturocebus donacophilus | reverse complement strand
GGGGAAATAGGGGAGGGACAGTGGGGGGGGAGGGACAGTGGGGGGTGGGGAGGTGTGGGGAGATAGCATGGGGAGAAATGCCAGATATAGGTGAAGGGGAGGAAGGCAACAAATTACACTGCCACGTGTGTACCTATGCAACAATATTGTATGTTCTTCACATGTACCCCAAAACCTAAAATGTAATTAAAAAAAATAAATAAATAAATAAAAATAAAATAAAAATAAAAATAAAAATAAAAAAAAAAAAAGAGTGAAGCAAGGAGACCATCACCAGCCTATTGCAGTGATCGAGGTGAGAGAAAATGATGGCTTGGACTAGAATGAGGAAATGATAAGTGGGCAGAGTTGAGATATATTTTAAAAAGTATCTACTAGCACTTGCTGAAAAATTTAATGTGGTATATGAGAGAAAGACTCAAAGATTTTTGGCATGAGTAACAGTTTACTTTGACTGGGAATGCTAGAGGAAAAGCAAATTTAGGTTATGAAGAATTGAGAGTTTAATTTTGACAAGTTAAAGTATTTATGGACATACCAGGGGAGAGATCCAGTATGTAATCAGAAATGAGTCTGAACTGCATGAGACTACAGATATATATTTAGGAGTCATCAACAATACAAAGGTAATATTTAAAGCTGTGGTACTGGACATGCTCTCTTTTAAAAAATGAGTGGAAAGACAGAAATCGATCTAAGGTCTGAGACCTGGGACATCCTAACCCAAAAGATCAGTTTAGCCCTCTTATTGAACCTACTAAGTTTAGATACTTGAAAGATCAGGTATGTCCACCATTTCATATCTCCAAATGACCTATGGACTAGAGACATCCCTGACACCAGATTTTGGAATAAGAAGGTATAAATCAATTAATAAGCTAATTAATGCATTTCTATAAAACAACTTATGGGGAAGCATAAAGTTGTCAAGTACTGGTGCCAAAGATATTCCTGGATATTGTACAGGAGATAACTAGAGTTAGAAAAATATAGTCAAGGAAAGAGTATTCCAGCCCAGACAGAAAAGTGCTATTCTCTGCCTGTTTCCCCAAAGTGGTCAGTCCTTAAGACCTTCAAAATGGAAAGGGTCTATGTAAGATTTGGTAGGACAAAAAGGAAAAAGAACACCAAGATAGTGTCCTATTCCATGGCAAAGGGTTGGAGGGAGGCTTCTGATAGCTCAGAAAATAAAAAAGAGCAGGCAAGGTGGCAAAGAGAGGTATGTCTGAAGCAGATCTGAACTGAAAAGACCCTCAGGATGAACCAATGAGAAGGCCAGTGGGATCATCCAACACTGTCCCAATTTAAATGTTGTTTAAACATTGTGCAAGAGATAATTGAGGCAAATAGGAACCAAAACTCTTCTTTCTTTCTGACCCTCCTCCAGAAATAAGTACCTTCCTTATTATTCCTACTCTGACCATGCCTATGTTGCTTTTCTCATTTTCTCCTTCTCATTTTCTTCAATAAGCTCATACTATAAATGTAACTTTTCTCTTTAAGAAACTCAGAAATGAGTTTTGCAATATCCAGATAGCTCTTCAAATTGGCTTCTCTTAACCCTAAAGTCTATGGTACTTATATTGAGGATTAAATTGGAAATGAAATGGTACTTTGAGGAGAATGAGAAAATTATATCAGATGACATCAGACATCATTAACTGAAACAAAACATAAACAACATCTGAGTTTTGTTCAGTAGGTAAAAAAAAAAAAAAGTGAGTGCCTCCTACATACATGTCAGGAGACAAAAGTGAATATAGTTAGAGATAAAAAATAATTGGTTGATTTACCATAGGAAATTTACTTCAGGAGAAAAAACAAAAGGACAAGAAATAAACAGGTATTTTTCTGGATAGAAAAGTGAGGTTTCTCACTGGGGTCCCGCAGTAGGATTTCCCAAAAATTTGTATGGTGTTATTCAATATATGGAATACATATGTACCTAAAAATCTGCCTACAAAGTCTATTACAATTTAATAAATCTCATTTTCTCACGTATTCTCATTACAAAACAAACGATGCTATATTTTAATCCCTAATGTAACTTTAAAATCCAGCTAACTATAAGTGCATAAAAGTGATCATTCCCAGAAAGTATTTATAACCATGTCAAATTCACAAAATAAAACGAGGTTCAAAGATAGATTTTATATTTGTCAGTAGTTTTAAAGATCTAAAGAGTTAAAAGCAGTGGTGAGAAGTAAAGAGAAAGGCAATCAGATAATACTTTTTTTGTATAATACTTCATAATTTATAGAAGACTTTTATATGCACCATAATGCATGTAAAATGCCAGTATAAATGATACAAAATAAGTATGTAAGTTTTAAAAACAATAGTAATAAGGTTAATTTCATCCTCATACTAATTCCCAATCAGAAGGGTAAAGCAATTAATCAAAGGTCTCATAATCAGTGGGAAAGTAGAGATCAAGACAGGTCTACTAATGACAAATCCTATATACTCTTTCTCCACTGTTGGACTAATATGCTTAACTCTCACTTCTCAGTTGACTTCCATGCAAAATCCCATGTGATTTTCCTCTCTCCAGCTCTTTTCTTCACTCAAACAAGTCTCCCTCTAAACCAGTGGTCCACAGTGCCCAGGCCGCTGACCAGTATCCGTCTGTGGCCTGTTAGGAACCAGGCCACACAGCAGGAGGTAAGTGGTGGGTGGGCAAGTATTGAGCACCACCTCCTGTCAGATCAGCTGCAGCGTTACATTCTCAAAGGAGGCAAACCCTATTGGGAACTATGCACGTGAGGGATCTAGGTTGTATGCTCCTTATGAGAATCTAATGCCTGATGATCTGAGGTCTGCGGAAAAATTGTTTTCCATGAAACCAGTCCCTGGTGCTGCCAGGGGACGACTGCTCTAAACTGCTGCTCCCTGGTTCTCAACTGGGGATGACTTTGGCCACCAGGAGACACGACATCTGGCAACATCTAGAGACACCGTGGTTGTCACCACCTTTATATATTAGCCATCTCCACAAAGCCTCACTTTAACCACAAAGCCTCGCTTTAAAAGAATGTTTGTAAATGAGTTGCTGTGGAAGCAAACATGTTTTCCATGTCTCCATTAGGCAGATTTGGAACCTTCTCAAATTTTAATCAATGCTTTTCTCACATAAAGAAAGGGTAATATGATAAGTTATTCTCTCTCATGAGTGATAGACAGGTCAGATATCTCAAATGGAGTGGTGGGCAGTGCACAGTCCAGTTCAGGAGTCCACAGTGCACAGTCCAGATCAGGAGTCCACCCTGTGTGTCTCTAAGCATGTTCAGGGCTATCACTATAATGACTAATGCTACTTTTCAAGATACAAAGTGCCCCACGGCAAGTAATTGAGCTACTTCAGCTAGAAAGAAATATCTTGTTAGAACGTCTCCTTGCTTTTGTTCTCATTCTCTGCTCACAAATCAGCCTTCTTATCTATACTTCAGTCTCTTAACTCATCCATAAGATGGTAATACCCCAAGGAAATGAGCAATGTCTATGATGCCAAATGTATCTCATAGTAAGTTAATAAATTGTCATTCCAGTTAATAAATCAGTCACTTCTGAATTTGGCTATTGTGAATGCTGTTAGTACAAGAAAATAGATGGAGATAACATAAAATATTGATGTTTAATTAATCAGAAAATTTTTTCCCAACTGTATGATACATTGTTGAAGGTGGTGGCTTGGGTGGGGGCATTTTTAGAAGTTACAGACCTACTAAAGTAGCATCATTCCATATTACTAGGAAAAAAACAAGAGTAGTATGGGTATATAAATGCATACAGAAATTGTAGAAACACAAGAAAACATCAGAAAAAAATAAAACCAAAGCTGTTCATAGCAGGCATCTCACAGAGATAAAATTGGGACCCAGAGGGCACAAACTTTAATTTCTTGCTATATAGAATTTTCAAAAATTGATACTAGGGATGATTTCTTAAACCTTTTGTGTGTTATTCAGTATTTTTCTATGAAAATTTTCAAAAGTAAGAAATGCTTAAAGTATCTGGCCACAAATATATTTCTTATTTTACGGTTTTGAAGAGATGGTAGAAATGTGTTTCTCAAAAGTCAGAATACTAAAAATGCACTAAGAGTTGTTCCTCACTAAAAGAATCAAATAGAAAACTGAAATAAGTCCCTTGTCTCTGCTATTTAATTTACTAAAAAATTTTAAGGCAATTTTGTTCTTATTACATTGCCTTAATTACTCATCTATGTCCAATTTCCATATTTACTAAAAAGATTGCCACTAATAGTTGTAAAGTATGGTATATCTAAATTATGGATTACTACGTACCTAGTAAAAATAAGGAGATAGATGTAGATCACTGACAGGTGTGTCATATATTGTTATGTAAAGAAAGTTACAGAAAAATACATAGAGAGTGATTCCATTTTTTTTAATGTGTGTATACATACACATACACAAATGAGTGTTTGAAGAAAGATATAAGCCAAATTGCTGAACACAGTTACTAATGGAGAAGGAAATGAGTCTGGGGTAGAAGAGCTTTTATTTTTCACTATATATCTATTTGTATCCTATGCCATTTTATGATTGTCAGAAATCATTTTATTATTTTAAATTTAAAAACATTAAAAGAGGGAATAAAGATCTCCACTAAATCTCCTCTCACTTCATTTGGTATGAGATTGCCATTTTTAAGCTCTCAACTTTACCTAACAACTTCAAATTCACCATTAAATACTGCTGATTCTCTTTGTTCCATTTATCTCAGAACTACCACTTTTAATATACATCCTGTCCATTCTCTTTTACTAGGACCATACTCAACAGCTGCTCTTTACAACTTCCAGTTCTCCTCCATAATCCATACTAATATAGTATAAATGAAAAAGACCATTTCTCAAAGCATAGATAATAATCTTTGAAGATGTTTCAAGAAAGTAAGCTTGGCAACTTTTCATATCATAGGCTCCTCTCAAAGACTGACAACCATGCTTCCTAATTTATATATACATATACAACACACACACACACACACACACACACACCCTTAATATGCAATGAGATATGCTTCCTTATTTATCAGCATAGAGTACTATGGTGGGTTTAAGCACAGCAGAAATTTCTTAGGGTGAGTATTGTTAAATTGTTACCACTACATTTTGTGTAGTTAGAAATACAAAACTCCCAAATCTTTGAGAATAAAAACTATCACAGAAAGAAAATGTGGTATATACATAATCAAGAATACTATTCAGCCTTAAAAAGAAATTCTGTCATTTGTGACAACATGGATGAACCTGTGAGACATTATGTTAAGGGAAATAAGCCAGGTACAGAAAGACAAATACTGCATGATCTCATATGTGGTATCTAAGAGAGTCAAACTCTTATCTGTAGAGAGTATGATGGTAGGCTTGGCAGAGGGGAAATGGAGCGATATTGTTCAAAAGGTACAAAGTTGTAGTTAGAAAGGAGAAATACATTTTAGAGATCTACTGTACAACATAGTGGCTAAAGTTAATAATAATGTGTTATATATTTCAAAACTGCTAAAAGATTAGATTTTAAATGTTTTCACCACAAAAAAATGATATGTGAGATGACAGATGTGTTAACTAGTTTGATTTAATCATTCCACTACATATACATATAGCAAAACATCACATTGTATGGCATAAATATATAAAATTATTATTTATCATTGAAAAAACTTGAATAAAAGTAAAAAACAATCTATCACAAAATATTTGCAGGAAGTTTTACAACTTTTCCTCCCAAATATTTGATAACCTCCCTCCTGAAACTTTCAGTCAAGTCAGTGAGGTGGTTAGTAATTAGGTGGTCACACAATAAATGTCCAACTGGAACTGCAATGAGTGTTGAGAAGTACCTAGTGAAATGCAGTTCAATATGGCTGAGACATCAGACATCCACCCTTTCCAGAAAGAAGAACCAAAATTATGAATAGATAATCATACCTTGAACAGAACATCTAGGAGAGAACACTAGAGTTCAACAGAGAAGTCATGGGAAATACCTGGGGTACATAAAAAAAAGAAAACAAGTGGCCACCTCATACAAGATTGATTGGGAGCCCCTAGGGCCTTGGTATTACCGGGAAAGAGTGTCACAGAAATTCAGTGGTCCATATCTCCAAGACAGACTACTGCAATATGAACCATGAGAGACCTCCTCTAACCACACAAACACTAGCATGGATGTTGGAGACCCTGAGAGGGCACTACACCAGAGAGAAAACTTGTACTGGGTCATACACCCTACCCCTGAGACTTAAGTGGTTGCAGCTGGGTACCACTGCATTCTGCCCTAAAAACCACAGCCCCCGTGTCTCCACATCCTAAGAGCTTCCACTGACATCCCAGTGTCCACATAGAAGACTACAGCAATACAGCACTGGTTGGTCCCAAAGATACTATGGGGTCTCCAGTACTTTAGCCTCCAGAGTACCAATCCTCAGGGAAACAACGGTGCAGTGCATGAAAAAGCCCCTGGGACAAAGGAAAGCAAAGTGTATGCTTTCCAGAGCCTGAGAGCTCCCTGTCTAGGGCTTTGAGAAGTGACCCTGCCTCAAGCAGTAGCACAAACTCTATGCTCAGTCTCACAAGCAGAGAGTGAGATATTCTCCCACCAGCAGAGTGACCCCTGGGGTTGGGCTCACACATAGAGAACAGGACTCCTTCTTCCTTTCCACATACCACTGCAGGCATAGCCACTGCTACTGCCCTGGAGGCTATGGCAAGTGAGCTGGAGGGCTGCCTGTCTGGGGCTGTAGTGGTGACTGAGGTCCCACCAGTGGCACAGCCTCCATGGCTGGACTAACATGTGAGAGGCAGGGTCCTTCTCCCAATGCTGGGCAGCACTGTGGTGCTGCTGCCTGTCTGGCTGTCTGGGGCTGTGGATGGCAACCCTTCACTGCAGCCACAGCCAACACCAGTGTGCACCAATCAGGACAGAAAGAGTCATTCTACTACTGCTACTGGCATCACCCACACAATGCCAGCTACCTAGGGACTCATGAACCCACTCTCACACCTGGCCCACCACTGTCACAATTAACATTTAAACAAGCCACCTGAAGGTCCAATAACTGATCTGCCTGGTACTGCTAACACCACTGCCACTGCACATAGCCCCAGGACCCAAGATCAGGCACATTCAGCCCACCACTACCACAACTGGCACCCCATCCCCAGAAAACTTCAACATAGCCTCCACAAATAACCACACCCTAAACCACTGAGGAAATCACAATTACTACTGATGCTGTTTACAGATGAAGAAATTGTACAGAGACTACACTACTGAACACACTCAGAATCAAAGCCAAAATATGCCATCCAACCAACAGAATTGATATATCTTCAGGAAAAAGTCATCCCCTACAAAAACAAATGCAAAAACACTGGAAGAAACAGCTATTACACCAGATGTGTGGATATCAATGTTAAGAACACAGGAACTATGAAAAAGCAAGAAAATATAAAACCTCCAAGAAATAACATAATTCCCCAGCACCAGATTCCAATCAAAAAGAATTCAAGAAATTCCAGAAAAAGATTTCAAAAGTATGATACTATATGATACTAAAGAAGCTTAGTGAGATACAAGAGAATTCTGAAAAATAATACAAATAAATCAGAAAAAGAATTCAGGATATAAATAAGAAATTTATCAAAGAGAGAAATACCACAAAAAAGAACCAAAGAGAAATTCTGAAGCTGAAGAATTCCTTCTATGAAATACAAAATACACTCAAAAGCACCAGTAATGAACTAGACCAAGCAGAAGAGACAATCTCAGAACTTTAAGACAGAACTTTTAAAACAGCTCAGTCAGACAAAAATAAAGAAAAAGGAATAAAAAAAAAAATGAGCAAAGTCTCTGTGATATACAGGATACCATAAAGCAACCAAATATAGGAGTTAATGGTATTCCTGAGGGTGTGGAGATAATGAGAAAGTTCAAAAACTTACTTAAAATAATAGATGAAAACTTCCCAAGTCTAGCAAAAGATTTAGACATCCAGACACTGGAGATCCAGGGATCCCAATCAGATTCAATGCAAAAAGGTCTTCTCCACAGCACATTATAGGCAAACTGTCTAAGGTCAATAACAAAGAGAAAATTCTAAAAACAGTAACAGAAAATAATCTAGTCATAAAGGAGTGCCTATCAAACTAACAGGAAATTTCTCAGCAGAAACCTGACAGGCCAGAAGAGAATGAAAAAATATAGTCAAATTGCTGGAAGAAAAACATCACCAACCCAAAGATACTATATCCAACAAAATTACCCTTCATAAATGAGAAAGAAATATATTCCCAGATAAGCAAATGCTGACGACATTCGTTACTACTAGACCTGCCTTACAAGAAATGCTGAGGGGAGTCCTAAACCTGGAAGTAAAAGAATTATAATTCCCGTCATCAAAATACATGAAAATATAAAATTCATTGGTAATAGAAATGCACAAATGAGAAAGAAAAGAGATTCAAATGGTACCACCACAGAAAAGCAGCAAGCCACAAAGATAGTCAATAAGGAAAAAACAAAGGAACAAAGAATATAGAAAAAGAATTCAGGATACAAATGAGAAAAGCAACCAGACAGTCAATAAGGAAAAAACAAAGGAACAAAGAATATAGAAAAATAATTCAGGATATAAATGAGAAAAGCAACCAGAAGACAATTAACAATATGACAGGAGCAAAACTTCACACATCAGCAATAAACCTGAATGTAAACAGATTAGATTCTCCACTTAAAAAGGTATATACTGTTTGAATCAATTTTTTAAAAAGACGATCCAACAAAGAAAAATAAAACACACACACACACACACGCACATACACACACACAAAACACAAAAGAAAAATAAAAGACGATCCAACAATATTCTGCCTATAAAAAAATGAACTATTACTTGTAAAGCTATATGTATACTTAAAGTAGAGGGATGAAAAAAGATATTCCATGCAAATGGAAAACAAAACACACCAGGAATAGTTAAATTTATATCAGATAAAACTTCAATTCAATAACAGTAAAAAAAAAAAAGTTAAAATTAAAACAAAGGTCATTATATAATGACAAAGGGATCAATCCAGCAAGAGGATATAACAATTCTAAATATATATGCAACCAACACTAGTGCACCATAAAGCAAATATTATGAGATCTAAAGAAAGAGACAGACTCCAACACAATAATAGTAGGAGACCTCAACGCTCCACTCCCAGCATTAGCCAGATCATCTAGACAGAAAACCAACAAAGAAACACTGGCCTTAAACCAGACTTTAGACCAAATGAACCTAACAGACATTTATAGAACATTTTGTCTAAAACCTGCAGAATACACATTCTTCTCATCAGTACATGGAACAATCTCCAGGATTAGCCGTATGTTAGGCCACAAAAAAAGTCTCAACAAAATTTTAAAAAGGGAAATCATATCTAATATCTTCTCAGACAGTGAAATAAAACTAGGAATCATTACCAAGAGAAACTTTAAAAAGTATACAAATACATGGAAATTAAACAACATACTTCTCAACAACCATGGGACCAATAAAGAAATTAAGATGGAAATTGAAAAAATTGTCAAAATAAATGCAAATTTAGGCCACGCAAGGTGGCTCATGCCTGTTATCTCAGCACTTTGGGAGGCCAAGGCAGGAAGATCACTTGAGGTCAAAAATTCAAGACCATCCTGACCAACATGGTGAAACCCCGTCTCTATTAAAAATACAAAATTTAACCGGGTATGATGGTGCATGCTTGTAATTCCAGCTAATTGGAAGGCTGATGTGGGAGGATCACTTGAACCCAGGAGGCAGTGGCTGTAGTGAGGTGATATCACGCCACTGCACTCCAGCCTGGGGAACAGAGTAAGTGAGATTCCATCTAAAATAATAAATAAATAAATACATGCAAATGGAAACACAATATACCCAAATCTATACTGTGTTTTTGGGACACAGCAAAAACAGTGCTAAGAGGGAAATTTATAACAATAAACCCATATATTAAAAAAAATAAAAAACAAATAAAGATTTCAAATAGTCTAATGATACACCTCAAGGAACAAGAAAAGCGAAGAACAAATCAAACTCCAAATTAGCAGAAATAAGAAATAAATAAAGAGCAGAGTAAAACTAAACAAAATAGACTCTAAAAAATTATAAAGGATCAACAAAATGAAAAGTTAGTTCTTTAGGCCAGACACGGTGGCTCACTTGTAATCCCAGCACTTTGGGAGGCTGAGGCAGGCAAATCACTCGAGGCCAAAAGTTCAAGACCAGCCTGGGCAACATGGCAAAACCCCATCTCTACTATAAATACAAAAAGTAGCCAGACGTGGTGGCACATGCCTGTAATCACAGCTACTACTAGGAAGGCTGAAGCACAAGAATCACTTGAACCTGGGAGGCAAAGGTTGCAGTCAGCTGAGGTTGTGCCACTGCACTCCAGCCTGGGTGATAGAGCAAGAGACACAGAGGAGGGGAGGGAAGGAGAGGGGTGGAAGGAAAATAGTACAAATAAATCAGAAAAAGAATTCAGGGTATAAATGAGAAATATACCAAAGACGGAAGGAAGGAAGGAAAGAAAGGAAGGAAGGGAGAAACAGAAAGAGAGAGAGAGAGAAAGAAAAGTTGATTCTTCAAAAAGACAAACAAGTGGATAAACTACTAGCTAGAATAATCAAGAAGAAAAGGGAAGACCCAAAAACACAAAATCAAATAAAAAAGGAGACATTACAACTGACGCCACAGAAATACAAAAGATCATTAGGACTATTAGGTACAATTATATCCTAATGAACTAGGAAACTTACAGGAAATAGATAAATTGCTGAATGCATGCAACCCACCAAGACTGAATCAGGAAGAAATAGAAAATCTGAGGATACCAATAACAAGTAGTGAGACTGAATCACTATAAAAAGTCTCCCTACAAAGAAAAACCAAGAACCAGATGGATTCCCTGCGGAATTCTACTACCACATGTATAAAGAAGAACTAACCCTCTTCAAACTATTGAAGAGAAGTGAATTCTCCCTAACTCATTCTATGAGTCCAGCGTTACCATGATACCAAAATCAGACAAGGATACAAAAATAATAATAATAATAAAACTGCAGGCCAATATCCCTGAATAAAAATATATGCAAAAAAAACTCAACAAAATACTAGCAAAACAAATCCAACAGCACATCAAATGGTAATATATCATGATCAAGAAGAATGTATCCCAGGGGTGCAAGAATGGTTCAACATATGCACCTAAAAAACATGGTACATCACATCAACAGAATGAAAGACAAAAATTATACGAACATCTCAATAGATGCAGAAAAAGCATGTGCTAAAATTCAACACTCCTTCATGATAGAAACTCTCAAAAAACTAGTCATAGAAAGACAATACCATCATACTAAATAAGGCAAGGTTTAAAGCTTTTAATTTAAAAACTGGAATAAGACAAGCATGCCTACGTTCACCATTTGTAATCAACATAGTATTCTAAGTCAGAGCCAGAGCAGTCAGGCAAGAAAAAAAAAATCAAAGGAATCCAAATTGGAAGACAGAATTTCAAACTATCCCTCTTTGCAGATGACATGATTTTATAGCTAGAAAAACCAAAAGACTCCACCAGAAAACTCTTAGAACTGATAAGCAACTTCAGTAAAGTTGGAAAATACAAAATTAATGTATAAAAATCAGTAGTACACTGATCAGCATACATATACAAATCAGCATACAACAATAATGAACTAGCTGAGAAAGAATTCAAGAAGGCAATCTCATTTACAATGACTACCAAAAAATAAAATACTTAGGAACAGATTTAACCAAGTTAGTGAAAGATCTCTACAAGAAAAACTATAAAACATTGATGAAAGAAATTTAAGAGGACACAAACAAATGAAAAGAAAATCCCATGCTCATAGATTAAAAGAATTAATCTAGTTAAAATGATCATACTATTCAAAGCAATCTACAGATTCAATGCAATACCAATCAAAATGCCAGTGCGACTTTTCACAAAGATAGAAAGGAAAAAAATCCTCAAATTTGTATGGAACCAAAAAAGAACCCAAACAGCCAAAGCAATCCTTATCAAAAAGAACAAAGCTAGAGGCATCACACTACCTGACTTCAAAACCTATTACAAGGATACAGTAACCAAAACAGCATGATACTGGTATAAAAACAGACATACAGATCAATGGAACAGACTAGAGACACAGAGATAAATCCACATATTTGCAGCCAGCTGATCTTCTCCAAAGCCCTAAAGAACATACACTCGGGAAAGAACATCTTCTTCAATAAATGATAACCACTTATTCTTCTATATACAGAAGAATGAAACTGAATCCTATTTCTCACAATATACAGAAGTCAACTCAAAACAGATTAAGTTTTATACCCAAAAGTGTAAAACTACTAGAAGTAGTAGTAGTTCTAGGGAACACTCTTCAGGATATTGGTTTAGGCAAAGATTTTGTGGCTAAGACCTCAAAAGCACAGGCACAAAAACAAAAATAGAAAAATGAGAGTATATTAAATTTAAATGCTTTTGCACAGCAAAAGAAACAATCAATAGAGTTAATAGACAACCTCTTGTATGGGATAAAATATTTGCAAATTACTCATCCAATAGGGGACTAATGCCCAGCATATACAAGGAACTCAAGACATCTAAACAGTAAAAATTAAATAAATAAATAAATGAGCAAAGTACATGAATAGACATTTCTCCAAAGACATACATGTAGCAAACAGGTATATGAAAAAATTCTCATCACTAATCATCAGGGAGATGCAAATAAAACCACAATGTGATTTCATCTCACCCTTTAGAACTGCTATCATGTAAAAGACAAAAAACGACATGCTGGCAAGAACGCAAAGGGAACTCTTATATACTGTTGTTCAGAATGTTAATTAGTACAACCAATATGTAAAATTGCATGGAGATTTATCAAAAAACAAAAGTAGGCCAGGCATGGTAGCTCATGCCTGTAATCGCAGCACTTTGGGAGGCTGAGACGGGTGGATCACCAGAGTTCAGGAGTTCAAGACCAGCCTGGCCAACATGGTGAAACTCTGTCTCTATTAAAAATACAAAAAATAGCCAGAACTGGTGGCACAGGCCTGTAGTCCCAGCTACTCAGGAGGCTGAGGCAACAGAATCGCTTGAACTCAGGGGGTGGAGGTTGCAGTGAGGTAAGATTGTGCCACTGTACTCCAGCCTGGGCAACAGAGCTAGATTGGCTCAAAAAAAAAAAAAAAAAAATTTACCATACAGTCTAGAAATCCTACTACTGGCTATCTATCCAAAGGAAAAGAAATATATTTCTATCACAGGGATATCTGAGACAGGTGTGGTGGCTCACGCCTGTAATCCCAGTACTTTGGGAGGCGGAGGTGGGTGGATCACAAGGTCAAGAGATTGAGACCATCCTGGCCAACATGATGAAACCCCGTCTGTAACAGAAATAAAAAAATTAGCCGAGCATGGTGGTGTACACCTGTAATCATAGCTACTCAAGAGGCTGAAGCAAAAGAATCGCTTGAACCTGGGAGGCAGAGGTTGCAGTAAGCCAAGAGTGTGCCACTGCACTCCAGTGTGGTGACAGAGCAAGACCTTTTCTCAAAAAAAAAAAAGAGATATCTGCACTCACATGTTTATCACAGTACTATTCATAACAGTAAAGATACAGAATCAATACAAGTGTCAATCAACAGATCAATGAATTAAACCAGTGGAGTATATAATGTGGTGTATGTGACCAGTGGGATATTATTCAGCCATAAAAAACCATGAAATCATCCATTTTGCAGCAACATGGATAGAACTGGAGGTCAATATGTTAAATGAAATAAGCCAGGCATAGAAAGGCAGGTACTATGTGTTCTTACTTATATATGGGAGCTAAAAGCTTGACCTCATGAACATAGAGAATAGAACAACAGATACAAAAGACTGGGAATTGGGGGTACGGGGAGACAGTTCAGTTATGGGTCCAAACATAGAGTCAGATAGAAGAAATAAGTTATAATGTTTGATAGCAGACTAGGATGACTATACTTAGCAATGATACTAAGCATATTTCGAAATAATTAGAAGAGAGAATGTAAAATAATTACAACAAACAAAAATAATACCCACTCAAGGTAACATACACTCCAATTACTTGCACTTGATCATTACACATTCTTTGCATATAAACACTCACATATGTCCCATAATTATGTACATTATATATCAGCTAAAGAGGAAAAAAAACCAAAACAAAAAAAACATAAAAACTAACTCTTATAAACAGAAAAAAAAAAAAAGTATGTGATGTTCTAAAACCACAAAATAAAGGATCAAGCTTCTCTGGAAAGGCTTCCCTGAGGAAGAGACAACTGGTAGTCTCGGATCTAAGGTTATGAACGAGGAAGCAAAGGACATTTTAGGTAGAGCTAGGAATGGTTTGTGAAAAGGCTGAGTAGCAAGAGATAGTATGTAGAATATAAGGGATTGACAGAAGCCTTGTCATATAGTTTGGATATTTGTCGTCACCCAAATCTCACCTTGAAATGTAACCCCCAGTGTTGGAGGCGGGGCCTGGTGGGAGGTATTTGGGTCATGGGGACAGATCCCCCATGGTTTGGTGCTATTCTGGCAACAGTGAGTGAGTGTTCACTAACTAGTTGTTTAGGTGTATAGCACCTCCCATCCCTACTCTCTCTTGCTCTGGCTCCCACCATGTGAAAACGCTGGCTTCACCCTTTGCCTACTACCGTGAATGAAAGCTCCTTGAGGCTTCACAAGAAGCCACGCAGATGCCAGCAACATGATCTTGTACAGCCTGCAGAACCGTGAGCCAATTAAGCCTCTTTTCATTATAAATTATCCAGTCTCAGGTATTTCTTTATAGCAATGCAACAACAGCCTCATATGCCTGGTGTAGCTTGGGCAATGAGATTAAAAAAGAGTATAGTAAGAGATGAAATTTAAAATACAGGTAGATTGGGACAAGTTCTACTGATGTTACAATTTTTTTAATTCAAATTACTGATTCAAGTTTTGGAATATATAATATATTCATGTAGCTCCAAAAGAACACAACAGCAGATTACAGCAAGGTGTACCATTAAAAGTCTTCTTCCCATCCCTGTATGCCCTTACCCATGTTTCTTTCTCTACCCCTGTTTTACTTAATCAGTTGCCAGTTTCCTACCTGTTCTCAAAAGTTGCAGAACGGTTTTAAGAAGAGGAGTAACAGATTTATTTTTTAATTTTTATTATACAGTAAGTTCTCGAGTACATGTACAGATCGTGCAGGACTGTTACATAGGGATACACATACCATGGTGGTTTGCTGCAGCCATCCCTCCATCACCTACATTAGGTAATTCTCCTAATGTTATCCCTCTCCAATCCCCCCACTCCCTGCTATCCCTCACCTAGCCCCACCACCCCCCAACAGGCTCCAGTGTGTGATGTTCCCATCCCTGTGTCCATGTGTTCAAGCGGTTCAACACCCACTTATGAGTGAGATCACATGGTGTTTGGTTTTCCGTTCTTGCATCAGTTTGCTGAGAATGACAGTTTCCAGCTTAATCCATGTCCTTGCAAAGGACATGAACTCATCCTTTTTTATGGCTGCATAGTATTCCATGGTGTGTATGTGCCACATTTAACTTAACCTGTCTATCACTGATGGGCATTTGGGTTGGTTCCAAGTCTTTGCTATTGTAAACAGTGCTGCAGTGAACATACATGTGTATGAGTCTTTATAATAGAAAGATTTACAATCCTTTGGATATACACCCACTAATGGGATTGCTGGGGAAAATGGAATTTCTATTTCTAGATCCTTGAGGAATCACCACACTGTCGTCCACAACGGTGAACTAATTTACACTCCCACCAGCAGTGTAAAAGTGTCCCTATTTCTCTGCATCATCTCCAGCATCTGTTGTCTCCAGATTTTTTAATGATCGCCATTCTAACTTTTACGAGATAGTATCTGAATGCATTTCTCTAATGACCAGTGATGATGAGCATTTTTTCATATGTTTGTTGGCTACATAAATGCCTTCTTTTGAAAAGTGTTTGTTCATATCCTTCATCCACTTTTTGATGGGGTTGTTTGTTTTTTCTTGTAACTTTAAGTTCTTTGTAGGTTCTGGATATTAGCCCTTTGTCAGATGGGTAGACTGCAAAAATTTTTTACCATTCTGTTGGTTGCCAGTTCACGCTAATGATTGTTTCTTTTCCTGTACAGAAGCTCTGGAGTTTAATTAGATCCCATTTGCCTATTTTGGCTTTTGTTGCCATTGCTTTTGGTGTTTTAGTCATCAAGTCCTTACCTATGCCTATGTCCTGAATAATATTGCCTAGGTTTCCCTCTAGGGTTTTTATGGTGTTAGGTCTTATGTTTAAATCTTTAACCCATCTGGAGTTAATTTTTGTATAAAGTATAATAAAGGGGTCCACTTTCTACTTTCTGCACATGGCTAGCCAGTTTTCCCAACACCATTTGTTAAACAGTGGATCTTTTCCCCAATTGCTTTTCTCAGGTTTGTCAAAGATCAGATGGTTGCAGATATGTGGCATTGCCTCTGAGGCCTCTGTTCTGTTCCATTGGTCTATATCTTTGTTTTGGTAAGAGTACCATGCCGTTTTGGTTACTGCAGCCTTGTAGTATAGTTTTCAATCAGGTAGCGTGATGCCTCCAGCTTTATTCTTTTTGCTTAGGAATGTCTTGGCTATGCAGACTCTTTTTTGGTTCCATATGAAGTTTAAGGTGGATTTTTCCAGTTCTGTGAAGAGGGTCATAGGTAGTTTGATGGGGATAGTACTGAGTTTATAAATACTTTGGGTAATATGGCCATTTTCACAATATTGATTCTTCCTAACAATGAGCATGGAATGTTTTTCCATCTATTTATATCCTCTCTTATTTTCTTGAGCAGCAGTTTGTAGTTCTCCTTGAAGAGGTCCTTCACATCCCCTGTTAGTTGTATTCCTAGGTATTTTATTCTCCTTGTAGCAATTGTGAATGGGAGTTCACTCATGATTTGGCTCTGTCTGTTATTGGAGTATAGGAATGCTTGTGATTTTTGCACATTGATTTTGTATCCTGAGACTCTGCTGAAGTTGCTTATCATCTTAAGGAGACTTTGGATTGAGATGATGGGGTCTTCTAAATATACAATCACATGATCTGCAAATAAAGACAATTTGACTTCCTCTTTTCCTAACTGAATACCCTTTATTTCTTTTTCTTGCCTGATTGCTCTGGCTAGAACTTCCTATACTATGTTGAATAAGAGTGGTGAGAGCAGGCACCCTTGTCTACTGCCATTTTCAAAGGGAATGCTTCCAGTTTTTGCCCATTCAGTATAATATTGCCTGTGGGTTTGTCATAAACAGCTTTTATTATTTTGAGATAGGTTCCATTGATACTCAGTTTATTGACAGTTTTTAGCAGAAGGGGATGTTGAATTTTGTCGAAGGCCTTCTCTGCATCTATTGAAATAATCATGTAGTTTTTGGATTTGATTCTGTTTATGTGATGGATTATGTTTATAGATTTGCACATGTCAAACCAGCCTTTCATATCTGGGATGAAGCTAACTTGATTGTGATGGATCAAGCTTTTTGGTGTGCTTTTTTGATGTGCTGTTGGATTCAGTTTGCCAGTATTTTATTGAACATTTTGCATCAATGTTGATCATGGATACTGGCCTGAAATTTTCTCTTTTAGTTGTGTGTCTGCTGGGTTTTGATATCAGGATGATGTTGGTCTCATAAAATGAGTTAGGGAGGATTCTCTTCTTTTGCATTGTTTGGAATAGTTTCAAAAGGAATAGTACCAACTCGTCTTTGCACCTCTGGTAGAATTTGGCTGTTAACCCGTCTGGTCCTGGACTCTTGCTGGTTGGTAGGCTATTAATTGCTTCCTCAACTTCAGACCTTGTTATTGGTCTATTCAGCAATTCAGCTTCTTCCTCATTTAGTCTTGGGAGGGTGTAAGTGTCCTGGAATTTATCCATTTTTTTCTAGATTTATTGGTTTATGTGCATAGAAGTTTTTGTAGTAATCTCTGATAGTAGTTTGTATTTTTTTGGAATCCTCTTTATCATTTTTATTGCATCTACTAAATTATTCTCTCTTTTCTTTTTTAGTAGTCTGGCTAGTGGTCTATTTTGTTCATCTTTTCAAAAGTCCAGCTCCTAGATTCACTGCTTTATCAAGAGGCAATTCTGAACCATCTGATCTCCATTCTGAACTTCTAAATTACCAAATATATATCTATCTACAGCTTCAGAGTTTCCTCCTACACTGCAAACCTCTTTCCTGTGCTTGATCCCTTTCTACATATTTTTAGCTAGAACGGCTTCACTTCTTCTCTCTCTAGGCTACTTCAAAACTTCCTAATCACTGTGTCTATTCCCTGTGTGCCCCTACCAGTCTGCTCTCCATACAGCAGTCAAAATGATTTTCTAAAAACAAATCTGTGATTTAACAGATTTGTTGAATTCCAGTTCAACAAATATGCAAAAAGGGATGGAGCACAGGGAAGAGGTCTGCACTCTAGGAGGAACCACTGAAGCTGTAGATATATATTTGATAATCCAGAAGTTCAGAATGGAGTGCAGATGGTTCAGAATTGAGGCTTGAGGAATTCAAGGCTAGTAGTCTGGTATCTCTATTCAAAATAGAGATACCAGTGGAACCAGAATAGAGAAACCAGTGGAACAGAAAAGAGATACCAGGAATAAATCCTTACATAAATAATCAAAATGATCGTCCACAAAGGTGCCAAGACTATTCCATGGAAAGAAAGAACAATCTTTTCAACAAACGATGCTGGGAAAATTAGATATTCATATGCAAAAGTATGAAGTTGAACCTTACCTTATAATAAATAAAATCTAACTTGCAAAAGAAGGCATGAGAGACTGTATCAGGAGGAACGGTGCACTCTAGCCCAGATACTGCACTTTTCCTACAGTCTTCACAACCAGCAGACCGGGAGATTCCCTCCAATGCCTCCACCTGGGCTCTGGGTTTCAAGAACAAAACTGGACAGCCATTTGGGCAGACACTGAGCTAATGGAAAAAGTTTTTTGTTTTTTTTTTTTTTTTTTTTTTTTTCATATCCCAGGAGCACCTGGAATGCCAGCAAGACAAACCTATTCACTACCCTGGAAAGGGGGCTGAAGCCAGGGAGACAAATGGTCTAGCTTGACAGGTCCTATACCCACAGAGTACAGCAAGCTAAGATCCACTGTACTGAAATTCTTGCTGCCAGCACATCAGTCTGAGGTCGACCTGGGACTTGCAACTTGGTGCAGGAAGGGGTGTTCACAATTGCTGAGGCTTGAGTAGGCGATTTTACATTCACAGTGTAAACAAAGCTGCTGGGAAGTTCAAACTGGGCAGAGCCTACTACAGCTCAGTAAGGCTGCTGTGGCCAGACTGCCTCTCTAGATTCCTCCTCTCTGAGCAGGGCATTTCTGAAAAAAAGGCAGCAGCCCCAGTCAGGGACTTACAAATAAAACACCCATTTCCCTGGGACAGAGCACCTAGGGGAAGGAGTGGCTGTGAGCACAGCTTCAGCAGACTTAAATATCTCTGCCTGACAGCTCTGAAGGAAGCAGCAGATCCTCAGACAGCCTTTGAGCTTTGATAAGGGACAGACTGCCTCCTCAAGTGGATCCCTGACCCCCATGTAACCTGACGGGGAGACATCTTCCAGGAGGGTCTGACAGACACCTAATACAGGAGAGCTCTGGCTGGTATCTTCCAGGTGACCCTCTGGGATAAAGCTCCCACAGGAAGGAGAATGCAGCAACCTTTGCTGTTCTGCAGTCTCCACTGGTGATACCCAAGCAAACAGGGACTGGAGTGGACCTCCAGCAAACTCCAGCAGACCTGCAGCAGAGGGGCTTGTTAGAAGGAAAACTAACAAAGAGAAAGGAGTAGTATCAACATCAACAAAAAGGACATCCACTCAGAGAAACCTCATCTGAAGGTCACCAACATCAAAGACAAAAGGTAGATAAATCCACAAAGATGGGGAGACACCAGTGTAAAAAGGCTGAAAATTCCAAAAACAAGAATTCATGTTTTCCTCCAAAGGATCACAACACCTCCCCATCAAGGGAACAAAACTGGATGAAAAATGAGTTAGACGAATTTACAGAAGTGGGCTTCAGAAGGTGGGTAATAAGAAACTCCTCCGAGCTAAAGGAGCATGTTCTAGCCCAATGCAAGGAAGCTAAGAACCTTGAAAAAAAGGTTAGAGGACTTTGCAACCAGAATAACCAGTTTAGAGAAGAACATAAATGACCTGATGGAGCTGAAAAACACAGCACAAGAATTTCACGAAGCATACACAAGTATCAATAGCCGAACTGATCAAGCAGAAGAGAGGATATCAGAGATTGAAGATCAACTTGATGAAATAAAGCAAGAAGACAAGATTAGAAAAAAGAGAGTGAAAAGAAACTCACAAACCTCCAAAAAATATGGGACTACCTGAAAAGACCAAATCTAGGTTTCACTGGTGTACCTGAAAGTGATACGGAGAATGGAACCAAGTTGAAAGACACTCTTCAGCACACTATCCAGGAGAACTTCCCCAACCTAGGAAGACAGGCCAACATTCAAATTCAGGAAATACAGAGAATACCACAAAGATACTCCTTGAAGAGCAAATCAAACCCACATAATCATCAGATTCACCAAGGTTGAAATGAAGGAAAAATGTTACGTGCAGCCAGGGAGAAAGGTCATGTTACTCACAAAGGGAAGCCCATCAGACAAACAGCAGATCTCTCAGCAGAAACTCGACAAGCCAGAAGAGAGTGGGGCCCACTATTCAACATTCTTGAAGAAAAGAATTTTCAACCCAATATTTCATATCCGGCCAAACTAAGCTTCATAAGCAAAGAAGAAATAAAATCCTTTACAGACAAGCAAATGCTGATTTTGTCACCACCAAGCCTACCTTACAAGAGCTCCTGAAGGAAGCACTACATATGGAAATGAACAATCAGTACCAGCCATTGCAAAAACATCCCAAATTGTAAAGACCATCAACACTATGAAGAAACGGCATCAAACAACCGGTAAAACAACCAGCTAGCATCAGATTGACAGGATCAAATTCACACATAACAATATTAACCTTAAATGTAAATGGACTAAATATCCCAATTAAAAGACACAGACTGGCAAACTGGATCAAGAGTCAAGACCCATTGCTGTGCCGTATTCAGGAGACCCATTTCACATGCAAAGACACATACGGGTTCAAAATAAAGGGAGGGAGAAATATGTATGAAGCAAATGGAAAGGAAAAAAAAGCAGGTGTTACAGTGCTACTCTCTGATAAAAGACACTTCAAAGCAACAAAGATCAAAAGAGACAAAGAAGGGCATTACATAATGGTAAAGGGATCAATGCAACAAGAAAAGCTAACTATCCTAAATATATATGCACCCAATACAGGAGCACACAGATTCATAAAGCAAGTTCTTAGAGACCTACAAAGAGACTTAGACTCCCACGCAATAATAGTGTGAGACTTTAACACTCCACTGTCAATATAAGACACATCAAAGAGACAGAAAATTAACAAGAATATTCAGGATTGAACTCACCTCTGGACCAAGCAGACCTAACAGACATCTACAAAACTCTCCACCGCAAATCAACATAATATACATTCTTCTCAGCACCACATCCAACTTATTCTAAAACTGACCACATAATTGGAAGTAAAACACTCCCCAGCAAATGCAAAAGAACATAAGTCGTAACAAACAGTCTCTCAAACAGTGCAATCACATAAAAATTCAAAATTAAGAAACTCTCTCAAAACTGCACAACTACATAGAAACTGAGCAACCTGCTCATGAATGAATACTGGGTAAATAATGAGTTTAAGGCAGAAATAAGTAAGTTCTTTGAAACCGATGAGAAGAAACACACAATGTACCCAGACTCTGGGACACAGCTAAAGGAGTATTTAGAGGAAAACTTACAGCACTAAATGTCCACAGGAGAAAGAAAAAAGATCTAAAATCAACACTCTAACATCACAATTAAAAGAACTACAGAAGCAAGAGCAAACATATTCCAAAGTGATAGAAGACAAGAAATAACTAAGATCAGAGCAGAACTGAAGGAGATAGGGACATGAAAAACTCCTCAAAAAAATCAGTGAGTCTAGGAGCTGGTTTTTTGAAAAGATCAACAAAATAGACTGCTAAACAGACTAATGAAGAAAGAGAGAAGACTCAAACACATGCAATTAAAAATGATAATGGGGATATCACCACCAATCCCACAGAAATACAAACTACCACCAGAAAATACTATAAACACCTCTACACAAATAAACTAGAAAATCTAGAAGAAACTGATAAATTCCTGGATACATACACCCTCCCAAGACTAAACCAGGAAGAACTCAAATCCCTGAATAGACTAAAAATAAGTTCTGAAATTAAGGCAATAATAGCCTACCAACCAAAAAAAGTCCAAGACCAGATGGATTCATAGCTAAAATCTACCAGAGGTAGAATGAGGAGCTGGTACTATTCCTTCTGAAACAACAGAAAAAGAGGGAAGCATCCCTAACTCATTTTATGAGGCCAGCATTATCCTTATACCAAAACCTGGCATACACACAACAAAAAAAAGAAAACTTCAGGCCAATATCCCTGATGAACACTGATGTGAGAATCCTCAATAAAATCCTGGCAAATCGAATCCAGCAGCACATCAAAAAGCTTATCCACCACAATCAAGTCAGCTTAATCCTTGGGATGCAAGGCTGGTTCAACATACACAAATTAAAAAACATAATCCATCACATAAACAGAACCAATGACAAAAACCACATGATGCAGAAATCGCCTTTGATAAAATTCAACACCCTGTCATGCTAAAAACTCTCAATAAACCAGGTTTTGATGGAACATATTTCAAAATAATAAGAGTTATTTATAACAAACCCGCAGCCAATATCATACTGAAGGGCAAAAGGTGGAAGCATTCTCTCTGAAAACTGGCACAAGACAATATTCCCTCTGAAAACCAGCACAAGACAAGGATGCCCTCTCTCACTACTTCTATTCAACATAGTATTGAAAGTTCTGTCCAAGGCAATCAAGCAACTGAAAGAAATATAGGGTATTCAACTAGGAAGAGAGGAAGTCTTTTTTTTTTCCTTTTTTCTTTTTTTTTTTTTTTGAGACAGAGTCTCACTCCATCACCAGGTACCAGGCTGGAGTGCAACGGTGTGATCTTGGCTCACCGAAATCTCCACCTCCTGGGTTCAAGCAATTCTCCTGCCTCGGCCTCCCGAGTAGCTGGGACTACGGGCGCAGGCCACCACGCCCAGCTAACTGTTTTCAGATGACATGATTGTATATTTAAAACATCCCATCGTCTCAGCCCAAAATTTCAAGCTGATAAGCAACTTCAGCAAACTCTCAGGATACAAAATCAATGTGCAAAAATCACAAACATTCCTATACACCAATAAACAGAGAGCCAAATTATGAGTGAACTCCCATTCACAATTGCTACAGAGAATAAAATAACTGGAAATACAACAAGGGATATGAAGGACCTCTTCAAGGAGAACTACAAACCACTTCTCAAGGAAATAAGAGAGGGCACAAACAGCTCTTGCCTGCGGCCATGTAAGACATAACTTGGCTCCTCATTCGCCTTCCACCATGATTATGAGGACTTTCCCTGAGGTGTGGAACTGACATTTAAGTTCCTACTGCCAATATATATGAAAAGAGATGGTAGCCAAGATGGCTGAAAAGGAACAGCTCTGGAGTGCAGTTCCTACCGAAAATGCAGAGGGTGAGTGATCACCATATTTCCAAAAGAGTTTTTATTGCCCACTGACCAGGAGATTCCTGGGCAGAAAAGCACCACAAGTTTCCAGCACAGCTGTTTGAGCCGGCACAGCAGGTCTCCTCACAAAAACTCATACAAATCTGGGTGGCAGTTTCAACTGGCGCCTGGAATGCCTGGGAGAGAGTTGCCCACACAACTGAAAAAGGGGGCTGAAACAGGGAGCCAGGTGATCTGGCTCAGCAGGTCCCACCCCTACAAAGACCAGCAATCTGAAATGCTCTGGATTGAGAGTTTCACAGCAAGCAGAGCTGGACCTGGGATGGTCCAGCTCTGTGAGGGGAAGGGCGTGCACCATTACCGAGGCAGTCCACCACTACCGAGGCAGTCCACCATTACCGAGGCAGTGTGTCATTACCAAGGCAGTGTGCCATTACTGAGGCAGTCCGCCATTACAGAGACAGTCCATCATTACTGATGCAGACCGCCATCACCAAGGCAGTTCTAACTATACCTCTATAAACAAAACCACAAGGAAGTTCACACAGCAGCTGGGCAGAGTCCACAGCAGCTCAGCAACACCTCTGCTGGCAGACTGTTACAAGGCTACCTCCTTGCTGGGCAGGACATCTCTGAAAAAAAGGCAACAGCACATCAGGAACTTATAAATAAAGCCCCACCTTCCCAGGAGAGAGCACCTGGGAAAAAAAAGGCAGTTATGAGTTCCACTGCAGCAGACTTAAACGTACCTAACCAGCAGCTGTGAATGGAACAATGGAGCTCACAGCTCAGCACTTGAGTTCCTATAACGGACAGATTGTTTTCTCAAACAGCTCCCCGACCCCTGTATATCCACAGAGACATCTCATAAAGGAGAGCTCAGGCTGACATCTGGCAGGGATCCTTCTGGGACAAAGATAACAGAAGAAGAAACTGGCAGCAACCCTTACTGTTCTGCAGCCAATGCAGGTGAGCTCCAGGCAAGCAGGGTCTGGAGTGTACTTCCAGCAGTCCTACAGCAAAGGGGCCTGACTGTTAAAAGGAAAAGTAAAAAACAGAAAGTAATAACTTCATCATCAACAAAAAGGATATCCACTCAGAGACCCCTTCCAAAAGTCACCAACTATGCAGACCACAGGTAGATAAATCCACAAAGATGGGATGTAACCAGTGCAAAAAGGATGAAAACACCCAAAATCAGAATGCCTCTCCTCCTCCAAGGGATCACAACTCCTCACCAGCAAGGGAACAAGGCTGGATAGAGAATGACTCTAACGAATTGACAGAAACAGGCTTCAGAAAGTGGATAACATCTCTGAGCTAAAATAACATATTTTAACCAAATACAAAGAAACTAAGAACCTCAAAAAAAGGTATAAAGAAATGCTAATGATAATAAACAGCTTAGACAGCAATATGAACGAATGGATGGAGCTTAAAAACACAATATGAGAACTTTGCGAAGCATACACAAGTTTCAATAGCCAAATTGACCAAGCAGAAGAAAGGATATCAGAGGTCAAAGATCAACTCAATGAAATAAAACAAGAAGGCAAGATGACAGAAAAAAGGGTAAAAAGGAATGAACAAAGTGTCCAAGAAATATGGGACTATGTGAAAAGACCTAATCTACGTTTGATAGGTGTACCTGAATGTGACGAAGAGAATGAATCCAAGCTGGAAAATACTCTTCAGGATATTATCCAGGAAAACTTCCCCAACCTAGCAAGGCAGGGAAATATTCAAGTCCAGAAAATACAGAAAACATCACAAAGATACTCCTCAAGAAGAGCAACCCCAAGACACATGATCATCAGGTTCACCAAGATTGAAATGAAGGAAAAAATGCTAAGGGCAGCCAGAGAGAAAGGTCAGGTTACCCACAAAGAGAAGCCCATCAGACTGACAGCAGATCTCTCGGCAGAAACCCTACAAGCCAGAAGAGAATGGGGTTCAATATTCAACGTCCTTAAAGAAAAGAACTTTCAACCTAGAATTTCATATCCAGCCAAATTAAGCTTCATAAGCGAAGGAGAAATAAAATCCTTTACAAACAAGCAATTGCTCAGACATTGCATCACCACCAGGCCTGCCTTACAAAAGCTCCTGAAGTAAGCACTAAACATAGAAAGGAACAAACAGTACCAGCCACTCCAGAAAAGGTCCAAATGGTAAAGAGCATTGACACAAAGAAGAAACTGCATCATCCAATGGGCAAAACAACCAGCTAGCATCAAAATGGCAGGAACAAATTCACATCTAACAATATTAACCTTAAATGTAAATGGGTTAAATGCCCCAATCAAAAGACACAGACTGGCAAATTGGATAAAAAGTCAAAACCCATCAGTGTGCTGTATCCAGGAAACCCATCTCACGTGCAAAGACACACAAAGGATCAAAATAAAGGGACAGAGGAAGATTTACCAAGCAAATGAAGAGCAAAAAAAAGCAGGAGTTGCAATCCTCACCTCTGATAAAATAGACTTAAACCAACAAAGATCAAAAGAGACAAAGAAGCACATTACATAATGGTAAAAGGATCAATGTAACAAGAAGAGCTAACAATCCTAAATATATACGCACTCAATAGAGGAGCACCCAGAAACGTAAATCAAGTTCTTAACGACTAACAAAGAGATATAGACTCCCACACAATAACAGTGGGAGACTTTTACACTCCCCTGTCAATATTACACAGATTAACAAGACAGAAAATTAACAAGGATTTCCAGGACTTGAACTCAGATCTGGACTAAACAAACCTAATAGACATCTACAGAACTCTCAATCCCAAATCCACAAAATATACATTCTTCTCAGCACCACATTGCACTTACACTAAAATTGACCTCATAATTGGAAGTAAATTACTCCTCAGTAAATGCAAAAGAACAGAAATCATAACAGTCTCTCAGATCACAGTGCAATCAAATTCGAACTCAGGATTAAGAAACTAACTCAGACCTGCACAACTTCATGGAAACTGAACAACTGGTTCTTTAATGTTGACTGGATAAACAGTGAAATGAAGGCAAAAATAAAGATGTTCTTCAAAACCAACAAGAACGAAGACACAATGTACTAGAATCTCTGGGACACAATTAAAGCAGTGTCTAGAGGAAAATTTATAGCAATAAATGCCCACATGAGAAGCAAGGAAAGATCTAAAATCGACACTCTATCATCAAAATTGAAAGAGCTAGAGAAGCAAGATCAAAAAAACTCAAAAGCTAGCAGAAGACAAGAAAGAACTAAGATCAGAGCAGAACTGAAGGAGACAGAGATATAAAAAACCTTCAAAAAAAAATCAATAAATCCAGGAGGTGGTTTTTTGAAAAGATCAACAAAATAGACACCGCTAGCCAGATTAATAAAAAAGGAAAGAGAGAAGCAGCAAATTGATGCAATAAAAAATGATAAAGGGGATATCAGCACCGATTCCACAGAAATACCAACTACCATCAGAGATTACTACAAACAACTCTATGCACATAAAACGGTAAATCTGGAAGAAACGGATACATTCCTGGACACTTGCACCATTCCAAGCCTAAACCAGGAAGAAGTCGAAACCCTGAATAGACCAATAACAAGGGCTGAAGTTGAAGCAGCAATTAATAGCCTACCAACCAAAAAAAGCCCAGGTCCAGATGGGATCACAGCCAAATTCTACCAGACATACCAAGAGGAGCTGGTACCACTCCTTCTGAAACTCTTTCAAACAATCCAAAATGAGGGACTCCTTCCCAAATCATTTTATGAGACCAACATTATACTGATACCAAAACCCGGCAGAGACTCAACAAGAAAAGAAAACTTCAGGCCAATATCCAGAATGAACATGCAAAAATCTTCAATAAAATACTGGCAAACCGACTGCAGTAGCACATCAAAAAGCTTATCCACCACAATCAAGTAGGCTTCATCCCGGGGAGGCAAGGCTGGTCAACATACACAAGTCAATAAACCTAATTCACCACATAAACAGAACCAAAGACAAAAACCATATGATTATCTCAATAGATGAAGAAAAGGCCTTCATGACCAAAACACCAAAAGCACTGGTAACAAAAGCCAAAATAGACAAATGGGATCTGATTAAACTCCATAGCTTCTGCACAGCAAAAGAAACAGTCATTAGAGTGGAACAGCAACCAACAGAATGGGAAAAAATTTTTGCAATCTACTCATCTGACAAAGGGCTAATATCCAGAATTTACAAGGAACTAAAACAGATTTACAAGAAAAAAACAAATCCATTCAAAAGTGGGCGAAGAATATGAACAGACATTTTTCAAAAGAAGACATATATGAGGCCAACAAACGTATGAAAAAATGCTCATCATCACTGTTCATTAGAGAAATGCAAATCAAAACTACATTGAGATACCATCTCATGCCACTTAGAATGGTGATTAAAAAAATCTGGAGACAACAGATGCTGGAGAGGATGTGGAGAAATAAGAACACTTTTACACTGTTGGTGGGAGTGTAAATTAGTTCAACCCTTGTGGAAGACTGTGTGGTGATTCCTTAAGGACCTAGAAATAGAAATTCCATTTGACCCAGTGATCCCATTACTGGTTATATATCCAAAGGATTATAAATCGTTCTATTATAAAGACACATGCACATGTATGTTCACTGCAGCACTGTTTACAATAGCAAAGACCTGGAACCAACCCAAATGCCCATCGATGATAGACTGGACAAGGAAAATGTGGCACATACACGCTGTGGAATACTATGCAGCCATAAAAAACGATGTGTTTGTGTTCTTTCTAGGGACATGGATAAATATGGAAACCATCATTCTCAGCAAACTGACACAAGAACCGAAAATCAAACACCACAGGTTCTCACTCATAGGCAGGTATAGAACAATCAGAACACATGGACACAGGGAGGGGAGCATCAGACATTGGGGTCTGTTGGCGGGGACTAAGAGAGGGACAGTGAATGGGTGGTAGGGAATTGGGAAGGGATAACATGGGAAGAAATGACAGATATAGGTGACGGGGGGATGGAGGCAGCAAACCACATTGCCATGTATGTACCCATGCAACAATCCTGCATGTTCTGCACATGTACCCCAGAACCTAAAGTGTAATATATATATATATATATATATATATGTGTGTGTGTGTGTGTGTGTGTGTGTGTATGAATTTATGCAATAAAAAAAATTTTAAAAAAGAAGGAAAGGACCCAAACAAATGGAAAAATATTTCATGCTCATGGATAGGAAGAATCAGTATTGTGAAAATGGCCATACTGACCAAAGTAATTTATAAACTCAATGCTATTCCCATCAAGCTACCATTATCTTTATTCATAGAATTGAGAAAAAACTACTTTAAATTTCATATGGAATCAAAAAAGACCCCATATAGCCAAGACAATCCTAAGCAAAGAGAACAAACCTGGAAGTATCATGCTGCCTAATTTCAAACTATACTACAAGGCTACAGTAAGAAAAATGGTACTGGTACCAAAACAGACACATAGACCAATGGAATAGAACAGAGGCCTCAGAAATAACACCACACATCAACCATGTGATCTTTGACAAACCTGACAAAAACAAACAACAGGGAAAGGATTCCCTACTTAATAAATGGTATTGGAAAAACTGGCTAGCCATATGCAGAAAGCTAAAACTGTATACCTTCCTTACACCTTATACAAAAATTAACACAAGATGGATTAAAGACTTAAACATAAGACCTAAAATCTTAAAAACCCTAGAAGAAAACCCAGGCAATACCATTCAGGACATAGGAATGGGCAAAGACTTCATGATTAAAACACCAAAAGCAATGGCAAGAAAAGCCAAAAATGACAAATGGGATCTAATTAAACTAAAGAGCTTCTGCACAGCAAAAGAAACTAGCATCAAACTGAACAGGCAACCTACAGAATGAGAGAAAATTTTTGCAATCTATCCATCTGACAAAGGGCTAATATTCAGAATCTACAAGGAACTTAAACAAATTTACAAGAAAAAAAAAGAACTCCATCAAAAAGTGGGTGAAGGATATGAACAGACACTTCTCAAAAAAAGACATTTATGCAGCCAACAAACATACTGAGATACCATCTCACGCCAGTTAGAATGGCAATCATTAAAATGTCAGAAAACAACAGATGCTGGAGAGGATGTGGACAAACAGGAATGCTTTTACACTGTTGGTGAGAGTGTAAATTAGTTCAGTCACTGTGGAAGACAGTGTGGCAATTCCTCAAGGATCTAGAACCAGAAATACCCATTTGACCCAACAATCCCTATGCTGGGTATATTCCCAAAGGATTATAAATCATTCTACTATAAAGACACATGTACATGTATGTATATTGCAGCACTGTTCACAAAAGCAAAGACTTCGAACCAACCCAAATGCCCATCAATGATAGACTGGATAAAGAAAATGTGGCACATATACAACATGGAATACTATGCAGCCATACAAAGGTATGGGTTCATGTTCTTTGCAGGGACATGCATAAAGCTGGAAACCACCATTCTTAGCAAACTAACCAAAGAACAGAAAATCAAACACCACATGTTCTCACTCATAAGTGGAAGTTGAACAATGAGCACACATGGACACAGGGAGGAGAACATCACACACTGGAGACTGTTGGAGGATGGGTGTCTAGGAAAGGGATAGCATTAGAAGTACCTGTGTAGAAGACAGGTTGATGGACACAGCAAACCACCATGGCATGTATATACCTATGTAACAAACCTGCAAGTTCTGCACACATACCCCAGAACTTAAAGAATAATTTAAAAAAGAAAAAAATTAACTCAAAATGGATTAAAGAAAGAAATGTAGAGAGAGAGCCCTGGAAGAACAAAGTATCATGGATCCAATCTATAAAACTTCCAGAAGAAAACAGAGGAAAAACTTCATTACATTGGGATGGGCTCATGGTTTTAAGTATGACACCTAAAACACATGCAACAAAAGCAAAAATAGACCAATGGGACATCAAACTTAAAAACCTTTGTGTAATCAAAGGACACAATCAAGAAAACGAAAGGTAACCTACAGAATGGGAGAAAATATTTGCAAAAACATGAAAGAGTTAATCCTCAAATACATTTAAAAACTCCAACAATTCAAAAAAAAATCAGATAACCCAACTTAAAAATGGGAAAAGGACTTTAATAGACATTTCTCCAAAGATAATATACAAATACCCAAAAAGCATATGAAAAGATACTCAACATTACTAATCATTTGATAAATTACAAATCAAAACCACAATGAAATACTGCTTCATAGCTTGATAGTATAATGACTACTACCACAAAACAAACAAACAACAACAACAAATCAGAAAAGAACTAGTGTTAGTAAGAATCTGGAAAAATTAGAATCCTTGTGCACTGTTGGTGTGTTTGTAAAATGGTGCAACCATTATGAAAATCGGTGTGGTGTTTCCTCAAAAAACTGAAAATAAGAACTACCATATGATCTAGCTATCTTAATTCAGGTTATACATCCAAAAGAATTGACAGCAGGGTCTTGAAAAGATATGTGCACACTCATCTTCATAGCAGTACTATTCACAAAAGCTAAGAGGTGGAAGCAACCCAGATATTCACTGATGGATGAATGGAGAAACAAAATGTAGCTACCCATACATTGGAGTATTATTCAGCATGAAAAAAAAGAAGGAAATCTTGTCACATGCTACAACATGGATGAACCCTGAGGACATTATGCTAAGTGAAATCAGTTCAGTAACAAGAAGATACATACTGTATGATTCCACTTAAATGGGGTATCTAAAGTTGTCAAGTTCATAGAAACAGAAATGAGAATGGTGATTAACAGGGGTTGAGGGAGGAGGAAAAAGGGGCATTATTGTTTAATGGATATAGTTTCATTTTTACAAAATGAAAACTTTCTGAATAATATGAATATACTTAACAGTACTGAACTGTACACTTAAAGATGGACAATTTTATGTTTTGTATCACAATAAAAAAATTTTAAGTTTTTACTGAAAAAAAAAACACAAAACACTGATTAGGAAGGGCAAAATGACAGGTTAAATTTATTTATTTAAAAAGCAGGTACCTGCGACAGACACTGTGCTAAGTATTTCATATATGTTAACTTATTGAGTTCTCATAATAAACCCACAAGTTAGGTATTTTTATCTTCATTTGATAGTTAAATAAAAACTGGCACAGACAGGTGAAGTAACTTTCCAATGTCACACAGCTGGGAAAGCCAAAATTTAACACCCAGAAAAATGGAGCAATCTGTGCTTTCCACTACTATGCTGTACATTAGAGAAGTGACAATCACATTAAGTTGTAAGAAGGCCAGATGGGATGGGATCCAAAGTAAAGGCCCAGGTTCTCATTCTTTCTCAGTTCACAGCACTGTTTGTGTCTCTGTAATTGTTTACAGTGCCCCTATGCCAAAAGAAATATCAACAGTTCCATTTATTAAATAGACTAAAACAACTTAATAAGTATTTATGTCCTAATAATTTAATAGCCACTTAGAAATATAATACACAGAGATTGAAAGAAAACGATTTTTATTTAATTCCTAAATAACTACAATTACTCACTAGTAAGTTGTGTGCACTAACAGAAGTCAGCACCACAAAACTTCTCAGATTTTGAAATCAAATTGGACATCCTCACCCTGATTCTTGTTCTATGCTAATTATTGTGTAGTAGTTGCTTTTTATTACAGCAAGCCCTGAAAATCCAGCTTCAAATAGCTATGACAACCGGAAAAGGAATGTAGCATAAACTAACACTGAAACTTAGAACAATCTGGAGCTAACAGTTTGTATCTTCGACAGAAGTCTCTGCGTTTTCCTTGAGACTTTAAAAATATCCTGCAGCATGCCTGTAAATTCACTGTAGTACCCAGGGTGTCTCTGTGCATAGTTTGGGAACTTTAGTTCTAGGTGGAAGACTTGACTTCGGATAAAACAAAGGACTGCTCTACCATGACAGAAGGATGAACACAAAAATAAGACAATTTATGTGCTTAGTGGGGCCTCATAATTCAACCTAGGATTCTACTAAGACCAATGGGACTACCAAAGGACAGGTATTTCTTCACTGTGGAGAGCCACTGTGAACATTTTATATACAATACTATTTTATGAGTAGTTACAACTGCTTTTCATTTCACAGTCACTTGTTAAGTAGTTTATCTGCTAAGTTAATATTTTTATTTAAAAAAACACTTTATTTAAAAAAAACTTAAGAGGCATATAAATCACAATTTGGCAAAAGTACTTAATGTGTTTGCTCTATTAGTTACACTGACATATATATAACATAATATTCTAAAGTATCATGCTGGGTTTTCACACTTAACCTTAGATGCTTAGTTTATACATACATTTATATCACATTCCAACTTGTGCATTTAATACAAAGTTATAAATCTAAAATAAATCACTTTTTAAGTTTCTGTAAAACTGATAAAATCTGACTGAAAAATCAGTATCGGTATTAAAATATAATGTATTAAAATTCTTCTCATTAGCTAACTATGGAAGTACAACTTTACTCTCCCTTTAAAAACTAGATAAATATTTGGTATGTGTTTATAAAAGATGTGAAAATCAACAACAGAGGAGTTCGATTATTCAGATTATAAACTCATGTAGCTTGACACATACCTACTATTAACTGTAACTGAATAAATATGAGAGAAATTCATAGTCCTGAACTGGCTTCCTTTATAGTAAAATACCTGGAAGTTTCCGAAACATTATTAGTCATGAATGCCAACAGTGGAGCCAGGAAATTAAGAGTTTATTTAAAGAAATGTTTTTAAATGAAAATTAATAAAAGCAAAAAAGGAACCATTTATGAAGAAAACAAAAAGGAAATTTTGATTGATGACACAAAGATATATTATTAAAAAGAAGACCAAGTATTTCTTTGTGTCCTAACCATGTTACAAAGTCGGGTAAATATTTTACTGTATTTTTAAGCATACTGTATCAGTCAATTATCATAGGTCATTGAATTCTGGATTGAAGCAGCTAAGATACAATGTAAATTTTCTGTGTCTCTTGGAAAGAAGTTTTTGCCCAAGGCCTGGTAGTGGCTTATTTTAATTCCAGTACTTTGGGAGGCCAAAGCAAGTAGATCACCTGAGATCAGGAGTTCGAGACCAGCCTGGCCAATATAGTAAAACACAATCTCTACTAAAAATACACACATTAGCTGGGCGTGGTGGCACACACTTGTAATCCCAGCTGCTTGGGAGGCTGAGGTAGGAGAATCTCTTGGAAGTGGAGGTTGCAATGAGCCAAGATTGCACTCCAGCCTAGGCGAAAAAGGGAAACTCCGCCTCCAAAAAAAAAAAAAAAAAGGCCGGGTGTAGTGGATCACTAGGTCACAAGTTCAATACCAGCATGGCCAACATGATGAAACTCTGTCTAACACAAAAACACACACATGCATATAGTCATTGCAGCACTATTCACAATAGCAAAGACAAAGAATCAACATAGATGCCCATCAGTGTTAGATTGCATAAAGAAAATACCGCACATATACACCATGGAATATTATGCAGCCATAAAAAAGAATGAGATCATGTTTTTTCTAGGAACATGGATGGCGCTGGAGGCCATTATCCTTAGCAAACTAATGCATGAAGAGAAAACCAAATATCATGTGTTCTTACTTGTAAGTGGGAGCTAAATGATGAGAACACATGGACACAAAGAGGGGAACAACAGACACTGGGGTCTACCTGAGGATGGAGTGTGGGAGTTTGGAGAGGAGCAAAAGAAATTCACTAGTGGGTACTAGGCTTAGTACCAGGATGACAAAATAATCTGTACAACAAACCCCCATGACACAAGTCCACCTACATAACCAACCTGCACATGTAGTCTTGAACCTAAAATAAAAGTTTTTTAAAAATTACTTTCCAATTAGGCTTCTACCATCACCTTCCATTGAAACTGCTTTTATCCAGATCATGAACAACCTCCACGCTCCTCCATGCAGTGGTCAATTGCCAGCATCTTGTTACAGGTATCTTGGTATACCAGTAACACTCTACTTTATTTTTGAAACCTGGTTTCCAGGACATCACACTCCCTTCAATGTGCTGTACTTCTCTAGCTACTCCACTCTGTCTCCTTTCTTCATCTCCCCTTTCTCCATCTCTCCAATCTTAAAATGTTGGTGGACTCCAGGGAGCTCTTCAGCCTCCTCTATTTCTCTGTCTATATTCACTCCTTTGATGATCTTCACCACTCTCTTGACTTTTAATGCCACTTGTGTGGCGCCTCTCAAATTTATACATCTGGTCCAAATCTTTCCCTGAATTACAAATTCCAATAATCAACAATTGATTGTACTTCTCCAATTGGCTAACGGGCATTTCAAACACAGCATGTCCAAAATTGAACTTCCAATATTTCCATCAAAAATATCTCTCCTCAATCTTCCCCACACCAGTAAATGACAATTCCATTCTTCCAGTTCCTCAGAAATTTCCTCTATAGCCCACATTTGACTCATCAGCAAATTCTGATACCCCAACACTCAAAATATACCCAGAACCTGGCCATTTTTCACCACTCCACTGCTATCATCCAATCAAAGCCATCATCATATCTTACCCTGGACTATGGCAACACCCTTCCAACTTCCTGCTTTCTCATTCTCTTCAATCTATTCCCATCAATAGCTACAGTGATCCAAGTAAAATATAAATTGAATCGTATTTCTACACTCAAAATTCTTCAAGAGCTTCTCTTCTCATTTAGAGTAATAGCCAAGTGTTCTGGAAGGCCTAGATACCCCTATATAACTAGAGTCACATTTCCTTTCTGACCTCAATTCCTACTACTCTTCTTGTTCATTTCACCCCAGTCATATCAACTCCCAGCTATTCTTCAAATATGCCAGTTATACTCCCTTCTCAGGGCCTTTGTATCTGCTGTTCCCTCTACCTGCAACGCTCTTCCCCAAATATCTTCCATGGCTTACTCCTTCACTTCCTTCATATCTTAATCTCAATCTGGGGACACTTCATTAAGGTCTTTCCTGGCCACCAAATATGAGGCCCATCGTTCCCTACCATCCCCCATCACACTTTCTTTCTTGATTCTTTTTCTCTAGTAGTTTCACTCTCTTACATACTATATATATTCCTTATTAATCTTGACTCTCTCCTCTTTTAGAACATAAGCCACATGAGAACATGGATATTATTCACTTTTGTCCTTTTTGTTCACTGCTATCCCCAGCACCTAGAATACTATTCTGGCATATTGTTGGTACTAAATAAATATGCATTGAGTGAATGAATGGTCACAAGCTTCCCCTGCCCTTTCTGGATCATATCTCAGATTCAGACTTTTAAAAGAAGGCTTAGAGCAGAAACTGAGAAGTTATAACCCAATTCAGCCTGGTCTCCTTTCATAAACTTTCTTGGAAGTCCCACCAGTGACTTCTGCTTAGCAAACCAAGAAGTGCATCATATGGCCAACTCCAGCTTGAAGGGGAATAGGAAAGCTAAGAATTTTTAATTGGTTTTATTGCCACTCTGAACATCAAGGTCAGTTCATAAGGAAAAATGGATGACGGATAAGCAAAGAGTAGTGTTCTCAATATATGCTATTTCTTGATTTAGTCATTACTTATTGACTTCCAATTATCATAAATGAGGATTTCTTCTATCTCTTATCTGTTATCATTAATTATCTTATATTAAATGATCTATCAGTTGTTTTCCATCTCTTCAACATCCTTTCTGGAACCTTCCATTCCCTGCCCCAATTTGGACTAGTTGCTCCCTGAGACTAAGGCACAGCCATTTTAAAACTTTGCTTCACCTATTTCCTGTATGAAATTCACTGTTTCTTGATTTCTAAGAATCTTATTTACTCTGTGGCTTTAGGGCACCACATCTTTCAATAACTTCTGAGAAAAGTTTTTGGCAGGTAAATTTTTTTTGAGAGCTAAGTCTGAAAGTGTCCAGCTTGAATGGCAATTTAGAATTTTAGGTACAGAATTCTAGGCTAAAAACTCACTTTCTTTCAGAATTTTGAAGGCCTCATTGTATTCTAACTCCTCATGTTGCTGTTGAGAAGTCTGATATAATCCTGATTCTCAATCTTTTGGATGTATCACGCTGTTTCTTCTTTTCTTTTTTTAAAACTCTAGAAGTTTTTTGGATCTTCTTTTTTTCTTTGATTTCCTAAAATTAACAAAAATGCCTTTTCTAAAATTCACAAAATATGCCTATTAATCTTTTTTCAATCACTGGATCCTTTCAAACTACAGACATGCAAACTTCCGTTCTCAGAAATTCTCTTTTATTATTTCTTTGATTCTTCCCTTCTGTTTTCTATTATTAGTTAGATATTGAATCTTCTGGCCTAATACTCCAATTTTTTTTCCCTCCTATCACCTTTGGTTCATTATTATGTCCCTTTGTCATTTTGTTCCACATTACAGGTATATTGCAACTTTATCTTTCAAATTTATTAATTTTTCTATTTATGCTGTCATGTTCTTAACTTGCAAGCATTCCTTTCCCTTTTTCCTGATAATTCCTTTTTTTTTTTTTTTGAGATGGAGTCTCTCTCTGTCTCCCAGGCTAGAGTGCAGTGGTACGATCTTGTCTCACTGCAACCTCAGCCTGCTGGGTTCAAACGATTCTCCTACCTCAGTCTCCCATGTAGCTGGGATTACAGGTATGTGCCACCACATCTGGCTAATTTTTGTACTTTTAGTAGAGACGAGTTTGACCATGTTGGCCAGGCTGGTCTCCAACTCCGGACCTCAGATGATCTACCCGCCTCGGTCTCCCAAAGTCCTAGGATTACAGGTGTGAGCCACTGTGCCCAGATTATTCCTTGTCAAAAACAGCATTATCATTCTTCTCTTAATTCTCTGTGGATATTCATTTTAATTCTCTGACTTTAGTTCTGTTTACAGCATTGTCCCTGATTCGATTTTCTGAAGGCTTAGACTTACAGATCTCAGATTTACAGATGGAGAACTTCCTCAAAAGTATAGTGATTTCTGGTGCTCTGGTTATATTTAAAGGTGATTAGAAGGTTGGTTTACATGGGTAGGCTTGTTAACTTGGACCTCACTGTAAGGAGATTAGTTGGCACAGCCACCTTTTCAGATAGAACTACCAAATATCAATATGTGTATGTTTTACTCTGGGAAGAATAATCTATTTTTCCAGAGAAAGATCATCTAAGCAAGTAACATGGAGACAGAGCCTAGCTGCTGGAGTAGGGAAGGAGTTGGGAAAAACTTTGCTATTCCGTATACCCACTTAGTTAATCACCTTATTTTCAGTCTAGTTACCTCATGTTTACTTTTTAATGTGCTTAGTGTTTTCAAGCCCAGAAAATCTGCGGGTTGGTGTCTTCCAAAAATTATCCTATCTCATTTGCTCTTTATACAAACTTTCAACATATTCCCTTATTTTAAGTTCCATCTCCTAATGTACCTGGTCATTCCAGTACTTGTGTCTTTGTTGAGTTCTATAGCACAAAGCTTTTACTCTCCATTGGTATCTTTTTGCTGCAACCACTCATATTTCAGGAAAGCCTATGGTCTGCAAAGTCAGGTACCACATAGCCATCTGGTTTGCAACTTCCAAAAACTGTTATCTCCTATTATCACAGCCTTTTTATTCCCTTTGTCCCTACGACTTTATACATTTTTCCATTCCTTCACTACAATTTAATGAAGTTATAAGAGGAAGTGAGAATAATCACACAGCTTTATTTACCCATGTTTAATGGGAAGACCTACGTGTGTTCCTTTCATATCCCATGGTGATTGATGGTATTTTTGAGTATTTTTTCTATAATTATGTTTTGCTGAAAAACAGTATGATATTTAGTGACTAAGGGCATAAACTTTGAAGCCATTTTGAGTTTGAATCCTAGTATGACTTACTAGTTGTGTAATTAATTTGTATTTCTGTTTTCTCATCTATTAAATGGACATACAGTAGCTATCTCATAGGGCTATGAGGAATACAATGAGTTAATGTTTATGAGAAATGAAAATGAGTCAATATTTATAAAATACTTAAAAACTGCCTGTTACATAGGAAATGCTATATAAATTTTAAGTAAAAAAAATGTATATTCAGTTAATACAGAACTTAAATAAATACATACAGAATTGAAGAATATCCAATTACAGATATGAGAGGTAACTATAATTGTGACTTCCAGTGCATTTTTTAATAATTTCACAAACATAAATACATATCCATGGCAAATTTAAAAATTTATGTTACATAAATGGAATCACAGTATACATAAAAGTTTCTGCACTAACTGGCAGACGTAATAGTTCTCAATTTTAAACATTTACTTTACTCGGACATTTATGTGAATGTTTCTTCGTATACATATCTAACAATAGAAACGCCCTGCAATTGGCAATTGTACACTCTGACCAGTGATTTATGAAAATACTCATTTTCCCATAAACTTACTATCAATACCTGAGGCTGAGGCTGTTAAATATTTGCTTATCTGCTGAGTGAAAAAAATAGTATTTCACTACTATTTTAATTTGCACATTTTAATGCTTGGTGGGGAAAGCTCTCTTTAAAACCATCTGTATCTGAGAGGGATGGAGGAACTGGGTGAAAGAAGAATAATAAGCAGATTCAACAATATTGGCAATAATCTAATTCATTAGTTCAGTGTTGGGTTCATGTGTTTATTTTATGACACATGAAAAAGAACATATGTAATGTATTAATGTAAGTTCAAATATTATGTATTAAAATATTTAGGCCATATGTAGAGTATATATATATCAAGTACGTAATCTTTTAAGCAAATACTTGTAAGTAAATGTCTGCACAGTAAAAGGATAAATATCAAATGCTGAATAGTGGGTAATACTAAGTGGCTGAATTAGATGATTTATGTCCCTTTGGGCTTTTCTGTTTTCCAAATTTTCTGTCTTAAGCATGTCTGTTATTTTTATAATTTTAATGAAAACCATTAAATACTTTTTTTTTTGAGACGGAGTCTCACTCTACCAGCAGGCTAGAGTGCGGTGGTGGGATCCCGGCTCACTGCAATTTCCGTTTTCCAGTTTCAAGCAATTCTCCTGCCTCAGCCTCCCAAGTAGCTGGGACTACAGGCCCACACCACCACACCCGGCTAAAATATTTTTGTATTTTCAGTAGAGACGGGGTTTCACCATGTTGGCCAGGATGGTCCCAATCTCTTGACCTCATGATCCACCCGCCTCGACCTCTCACAGTGCTGGGATTACAGGCGTGAGGCACCACGCCTGGCCTTAATACATTTTTTTAAGTGAGAAAATATAAAGTGCTAAGCTGCCATATGCTAGCTAAGTTTTGCTAGCCACTAGACAGTATTATTCAGCTGTTTATCATAATAGTGAAACTAGCCTAACCCTGCAACAAAATAGTTTTATTGTACGTCAAAAGAGGTAATCAAATACACATCCATGGAGCAATCTTTTCAGACTACCTTTCTAGCCCTTACTTTGTACTTATGTAAAGACAGTTCTTCTTTGATGGTACATTTCCTCTCACTAGGAATGGTGTCCTTTCCCTTTCTACTAGCTTAAAGTATGTCCTTGTTTCAAAGTCCAGCTATGTCCAGTCTCCTTTATGAAATCTTAACCAACTACTTTAATCAACAATCTCTGAACTTAAGATACTATACTTTAGAAATTAAACTTTAGATAGTGCATCAACAAATATAACATTTAATATCAAATTATCCTTTAATTTTGTATATTAGTTTTGTTTCCCAAATATATTTCAAACGTCCATCTAATATTTTCAATAGTCCCTAACATAAAGATGGGTTTCTTGTTGAGCCTCAACAAATGTCTGTTGATAGCTAAATTATAACAATATTGAGACTTGTAAGTAGTTAAATATTAAAACAGGAATCAAAATATAAGTTAAGGCTTTTTCAGGCCCTTTGACTTCTAAACGCTCTAATTTTTAGGGAAATAAACTTCTCCACAGTTCCTCATTCCTCTATAATTACTCTTTCTGTTTCTTCTGTTAGCTTAATTTTCCTCTCTTGTCCTCTGAGAAGATCCTTGGCTCTAGCTCTTATCCCAAGATATTCACTTTCCCCTTCTTGAGGGCACCCTCTTGGATGGTTTTAATATCAACTCTCAGGTGATCTGAGAGGCTGTCTCTTCCCAAATTTTCAACTCCAACCTCTCACTCCAGTTCCATACTTCCAATAATATCATCATTTGATTATCTCTGGTCACTTCACATGTAACAGAGTCAAAACTAAATTTTTTACCTGTCATTCTAAATTTTCTGGCTTTCAAAACCCTCTGTACCTTACCCTCACTGTACTTATCATTTGAAATTATTTCAGTGCCTCTGATTCTCATGTGTTACCCTACATCACACTGTCAGGCTAATCCTTCTATAAGTCAAATTTTAATATGGTATACCCCTGTTATAAAAGTGTTTATAGCATTACAGGGCAATGTGTCAGTTCCTTAATATAACATTCAAAGTCCCTGACAAGGAAGTTCTAAGTTGCCTTTCTAGCCCTTTCATTCTTCAACATACTCCAAAATGGCCCACCTCCTCACTACTATGTCGACACCCTTTTAAGTCTCAGTTAATATAATACCCTTTTTCTGGAATGCTTCCTTTCAGCTTTACCAAATTTTACACAATGTTTCATTCTAAGTAAAGTTATAAATTCTCCACAAAATTTTTATTTTATGCTATGCTTTCTCTACACTTCTACAATCTTTTCACTCAGTGTCATACAATTTAAAACTCATTAGTATTCTAGTGATTTCATGTGTCTATTTTCCTTGACTCAGTTATGCTGTAGACCCAGCTCATGCCTTACATTTCCTTAGTGACTCCCACAGTTCTTACCACGATGGTTGAAATCAATAAATACTGTGTGATGAGTTTTGTATGAATAATATGCTATTGTTAATAGTTGTAACTTGAAAACATGGTTTGTCTATTATTATTTTACAAGAAAAGCAAACTGAGTTTCACACAATTTCATAAAAAGAAAAATCAAGTTCGACAATTAAGGGAGTGGTGATCAAATAAGTTTCATAAGGTCACAATTTACCTGTGATAGGTTTGGAAAATAATTTGTACTTTTACATAGCCTGTCAAATAATTTACTACAGACATTTAAAAAGGAAATTATCTTTGGTTGGCCTTTTAAAATTGTGCCTGAAAATGCAGAATTGTTATGGATGGAAACCATGGTACAGCTGACTACGTTATATACTTTCATAGTTAAATTTACATGCACAATTCAAATAATTTAATACAAAATGAACATATATGAAGTTATGTCAATGCTTAATGATAATACTGTTTTAAACTAATTACATAACAATCCAAAAACATGAATGTGACTTAAGCCATAATACTTTACTAAATTAAAAAATTCCACCAGACTGATGAACAATTTAATAGTATATTAATGTTAAAACTATTATTCTCTAGAACAGATTTATAATTAAGAAATTTAAAGCAGGAAATTATTAAACACTTTAACTGAAATGATTTTAGGAGACCAAAATAATAAAAATGAGAAATATATTGAATAGCTGGTAAAACTAAAGTATATCTCATATCTTTCAATGTATCCCAACTAGGGATAAGCATTGTCTGAAAAAAAAAATCAACTTTAAAAGACAATTTTTATCCTAAACGTGTGTATAGATAAGTCTTGATTTGAAAACCTGGGAGGTTTTCTGGGAGGTAGGAGGAAAATGATGTATAGAAGGCAGAACTAAACCAAAGATAGACAGAGAAGCATGTGGGGACTCACATCATGAACTTTTGCTCCAAGAACTACCACAGGAACATACTAAGAAAGCCAAAAAAATCCACAGACCCTTTGAAAGAAGCAGATTGCTCCTGCAGGCCCTGGGAGACAGTCCCAAAACTGTAGTGCTCAAAGTCTGAAAGTGGGAAACGGGAATGATAATCTAACCCTGAACATACACTCTCACTGGGAAACCTGAAGGTCCCGATCACAGGAGGATGATCTGGCCTTACCTGGAACTAACACAATTTTAGAGAGCCAAGTGAAACACAAGGGTAAAAGAAGCAGCAGGAAGAGCTCTATGGGCTCTTGTCCTCAGGGAAGCCATTTCTGACATTTATCTTACAGAGGTCCTTGGGAAGGGATCCCTGGGAAAAGACCACAGGGAGAAGGAAACTTCCAGCTGAACTTTATAACAATTTCAATCAAATGTGAATGTGAAGTTTGCTGAACAGAACTCAAGGGAGTGGGTAAATTGGGAGTGCAGACACAGCACAGAAGAGACAAAGAATGACATTATAGAATGAAAAAAGGGGGAGAGACACCCAAGATGGCCGGGTAGCAGCAGCTCAGGATTGTGGCTCCCAGTGAAAGCACAGAGAGCGAGTGGATGCCGCAATTGCAGACGAATTTTTGATGCCCACAGGCTGGGTGATTCCCGGAGAAGGAGCCACACGGGTCGCCAGGGCGACTCTTTTGGCCGGCACAGCGCTTCTCGGTGCGGAGTGTACGGGACTGGATGCCCTTTTAGTTGGGCTCGGCGGGTCCTATCCCCACAAGGAGAACAGCAATTGGAAGCGCTGAGGTCTGAGAGCAAGCACAGCTGAACCCGGGAAGGCCCAGCTCTGTAGGGAAGGGGCGCCCCCCGAAGGAAAACTAAGAAACAGAAAAAAACTTCATCACCAACAAGCCGGACGTCCACTCAGAGACCTAATCTGAAAGTCGGCAATTACAAAGACGACAGGTGGATAAATCCACAAAAATGGGAAGAAACCAGTGCAAAAAGGCTGAGAACACCCGAAATCAGAATGCCTCTCCTCCTACCGGGGATCGCAGCTCCTCATCAGCAAGAGAACAAGGCCTGAGGGAGGATGAGTATGATGAACTCACAGAGTCAGGCTTCAGAAGGTGGATAATAAGAAACTTCTGTGAGCTAAAAGAACATGTTCTAACCCAATGCAAAGAAACTAAGAACCTTGAAAGAAGATTTAACGAAATGTTAACGAGAATGGACAACTTAGAGAAGAATATAAGTGAATTGATGGAGCTGAAAAACACAACACGAGAACTTCATGAA